>CM042317.1:28270751-28380751 GCA_023566125.1 Zingel zingel | reverse complement strand
AATGCACGTTGAGAGAAAATTCATGTAAATCATGGTCTACTGGTATAAAGACAGTTTGTGTGTGTGTGACCTGTACTGAATGTGTGTGGGAAATATAAGAGTAAGAATGAGTCTGAGTGTGTACGTTGGTAAGCGTTTATGAATCTAATGGCTCAGTGTAGGAGTGCAGGTGAATGGTTATACCACACAGGGAGGTTGTGAATAGCAGAGTGAGAGTGAGTAAACACAACTTAAATGAAAAGGTCAGGATAGGTGATGGCAGCTTTGATGGGAATCCCTACTGGGAGTGTGTGTGTGTGTGTGTGTGTGTGTGTGTGTGTGTGTGTGTGTGTGTGTGTGTGTGTGTGTGTGTTAGCAGCAGGGCCACTACTGTGCTATTTTTAGCCATGCTGGTTGAAGTTTGACTTCATCATTGCGGACTAAGGAGAGTCGATTTCCCTGCCTCCTTCCCTTTCTTGCTCCGTTTAGGTGTCCCAGTAAGCCACATCAGTGAGGCAGCATACACAATACCAAAGTCCTAAAACTGGTAAACCAAAATAGAATGCAGCCATCATTAATGTTGTTAATTACACCTGTGCGGTTTCTGCTCTTTGCAATTACCTTGGATTTTCAGAGTATTTACATGTTTTCTACACATGATCACGCTGAAATGAATTTAATTAATGATGGCCAAGTTTTATTTAGGTGTGTCAGTTAGCAAGCACGAACACCAATATTGTGCTGATTGTCTTTAAATTAATGTTATTAGCAAAGCTGTGTGCTCCATGGTACAACACTCTGTGAAAAGGCCAATTTATCCTTTTATTTTGCTTTAGAGTACAGTTCATCCATTTTTCATGAGATTTTAATGAGATGTCACAGCTTGGAATCGCGCCACAGGTCTTATCAGTGTCCCACTGTTGATTAACGAAAATCCAATTCACAGTAAAGCAATTAACTGCTTACCAACTAAGGACCAGTTTCAGACCCCATTCCCACCTGGTAATAAAATTCGATGTGAATGATCCGATCACAAGTGGACAGCTCTAAGTACAGCTTGGAATGCACCCAGGACGCATTAGGATCCGATCACTCAGACAACATTTGGAGGTGGTTTAGGCCACATTTTTATGGCAGTGTGTACGCCTATGTGTCCTATAAACAAACATGAACAGTAAAATAACTTTTTTTTTTTCTCCTGCCTGACAGACTGTAGGCAGCGCTTTTTCATCAGTCATCCCATGTTTCTAATGTGTGATTTATGTGAGAGTAACAACTGAAATGAACACACACACACACACACACACACACACACACGCCTAGTACCAGCAAGCTATGTGCAAAGGGAAATTATGTGTTTATTTGCATATAGAGCGGGGACACAAGTGGTCACTCAAGACACATATAGAGACACATTCTACTAACAGATGGGAACACATATTTAGAGCTGTCCACTTGTGATCGGATCACTCAGGTCGGATTTTAATGCCAGGTGGAAATGTGGCCCCTGTGTGCAGTATCTAATTAAACCAGCTGTGCAAACACCTGCATGGCAGGGTTATTTTGGGACTTAGTTGGAGAACCCTGTAGTGGTTGATAGACTGTCCATCCCTTTGGAAACAAAGGGAGTAGGGGCAGGACCTAATAAGCTGTAAGCTTCCGCCTGCTCCTTCTCGAACTTTTTATTATATATATTTTTTTTGGTCTTTGATAAATTCTGATTGTCTTTTAATTTGGTGGTTTTAAAAATGTTTGTTTGTTTTCTTTTGCAACATTGTTGATTGTTCGAGATAAATAAAAAGTAAAATAAAAATAAACTATTGTGTTTATGTCCTGTTGGATAAAAGGTATGGGAAAGATTCCCACTCACAACTTAATTCACGCTTTCTGACAACTCAAGATGGAGGTTTCCAGTGTTAATGATAATGTGTAATTCACACATCAAATTAAGAATTAGTAGTCGAGCTACGGCTGGATGACTTGTTTGACAAAACTGGCAAATAATTAGAGTTAAGTGTCTGATCTCTTCTTATTAGTGCCAGGACTGATCATTTAAAGCTTCCAGAAAATATATATGGTTAATGTTTGTTGGTATAACTTGGATAAACAGTATTTACAGGTCAGAAACTTGTAACTTCCATCAGATGTGAATGCAGCATCAGAAAGTCACAGAAAAATAGCTTTCTCTCCTAAACCTTACTTCACCTTCTATTCAATAATATACACACAGTGCTGACCATACATACACTTCTCTCTATGTCTTGCAATTTTTCTTCCTTCCTCTCCCCATCTCTGTCACTCTCACTTTTATCATCCATTGACGTCTTTGTCACCCTCTCATGACCTGTGCATTACTGATGCAATGTACTTGTGAGTGGCACATTGGGCTATTGCACAATGACAGTTCAGATAGTGTTACTGTCCGCGGTGGTGTAATTCTACACGCACTAATGATTCTCGATGTAACACAACTGCACCGGCCAGTCAGCTGAGGTTGATTTCCCACCAGCCGTGCTCACAATCGCTCTTTGGCATCAAGCACATGATTTTATCAAAGATGATGAAGCTCTTAAGAACTAAAAACCATTTAAAACCCTAGATCCAAACACTTTGTCTGTATAGTTGAATGCAGAACAGCACTGACATAATGCTGTGTTGATAGCCAATAATACATACGTAATTTGTTTGAGGTTGTGAACTTTCTGAACACTGGTGTGAAACTGGCTTGTTCACAACAAAAGGTGTATCAAATTGACAAGCTGAGAGAAATCACTGCTGTATTATTGGGACAGGCCTAATGGATACTAAGCTTGGGCAGCACATAATGCAATATGCATTCACATTTTGTACGAACCCTCCCCCAATAGACAGTTCTGGCAGTGGGGAAGAAGGAAAGAAGGAATTTATGCTTTAAAAAAATCTATACAAATTCAACTGTGTGGCTGAGGTTAAAATATTGATTCAAAAAGACTATAATCTTATTTTAATAGATTCATTATTACACTTTAATTTTAATCCATCCCATATCAATCAGACTGCAAACATGTTACAGTTAGGAATACAAGTTACTTGGACAAAGTACCTGAAAGAAAAAAAAGAAACAAAAATTAACATAAAAATATAACTTTAATGGCTTGTTAGCCAAGAAGCCCGTCTGTCTGGGAAATTTTTTTCCAAAGGTCAAAGCAGAGGATGATTACAAATGTACAGAAAAAAAAGAGTAAGGAGTCACAAAAAACTAACTTCTATGGCAATAAGCATCACTTGGCCGATTATGCATCATTATAAAAGCAAGTGGCAGTTGCAGCTAAGCCTAAATTCATTCAGCTCTTCCCAATCATAGTTTGTTTTCTCAGAGTTCCATAAACAGGACCGCATTTGGTGGGCACATGAGTACTGAAGCTGTGTTACAAATGGAAAGCTGGGTGAACACATGGAAATGCCTGAGACGCATCCTCAGTAACTAAATGTTTAAGTGTCCTTGAAATAGGAATCTAATCCCCAAATGCTCCAGTGAGGCTGCTGGACGATGATTAAGACTGTGGGCTCTATTTTCGTAGCGGTGCAGAGACTAAAGCAAGAAGCAACTGATAACATAAAATCCTGCATTAACCTTTCCAATGGTAATTATCAGGAAAGGTTGAGCATAAATTTAGTAAACGATTTAACCTGCAAGTTGCTCTTTAAGATCGTCACACCAACATCTAACTGGGTTTACTGAGGGCTTGGTTGCCTGCAATTCATTTTGATTTGGACCAGACATTTGTTAATTTTATAGTCACCCTGCCTAGATAACGTAAACCAGCGTTTTATAAATACTGTCACAGAAACTCACAAGCAGCAAATTTATAGGGCAGCATTTTTACAACCTTTGTCCTGCCGGGTTAGACATTTTGGCATCAAAAGTGGAGATCAAAACAAATCTGCTTCCAGCTGCTGTAACCTAAGGGCGCTGACACACAGAGCTGGTTATCGGCCGTCGGACTGTCTGGCGAGGTCGGTGACTCGAGTCTGTTCGGTGTGTTCCGTGCCGTCGTCCGTCCGAGGAGCCGTCAGCCTTCATTTTGGCCGACCTGACATGTTCAGTCGGAGACAGGGCAGTCGGGACTCAACCGGAAATGGCGAGCGGATGAGCCTCTCAAAATCTGACGAAAATCTTTTAAACTGACCTTTGTTGATCTGAAATGAAGACAGATTCAGCAACTGCATGGCCTATTTCTCGCTTAACATGTTTTCAGAAACGCGTTTCGGTGAACTATTTTAGTACAATATGAGATCGTATTCTGAACAAGCCGCCATGACAGTCTGGCTGTGAATTTCTGGAGAAAAAAGACCCACGTGATGCATTCGTCCTATCAGCTGCCGGTTTTCATTTTCTGGGAAACAATACATATAAGCGCCGCCTGCTGCTATGGAGACCCATTACGTTTTGAGCATGCGCAGAGCGTACGCTCAAGTCGGCGTCGCCTCAGTGCGTTTTGAGGCATTTATTTGGACCTTGGGGACCCGACTGATCAGTCCGACTGCCTTTTCTGCCGACGGTCGGCCGTCTGGTTGGTGTGTAAGCACCTTAAACAAAAATGGTCTGTCTTGTCTGCACTTTATATTATTTTTGGTGTTCATAGGAACGCAAAGAAATAAATGAGCATCAGTCAACAGTGCAGTTTACCTTTATTTGTATTGTGCTATGGAACTGCTTGCTGCTGCTCATGCTTCAACATTGGTCTTGTGACCCAAAACCCTGTGTTTTGGATTGGATTTTTTTTTTACATTTTCCAAAACAAGGACAAAAAGAAAAACAAACCCATAAAGACAATTACAACAACATAATTCACAAGATACCTTAAAGACACACATATAATATAATAGCATACACATTGAAGACAGGTGGGAGGGTGGTTGGGTGGAGATACTCACGAAATACTCATTCATGGAACACGAACACTTCACAGTCAAGTTGTTGCTCTATTGTTCATATATCCTCTAATAAGAGTCAAAGGGGCGCCTAGACCGTGATCATAGTCTGCAAGGGTTGAAGCTGCATTCTCCATAGAAAGCAAATCCAGAAACTCCTTCAACCATTTATATTTGTTATAGCAGTCTAATGTGCACGTTTTCCAATATCAAGTATAGTCCTTTTTAATGGAGAGAAAAGCTAGAGCAACTCCACAGTGTACAGGTCATGCTTGTATATTTCCCAATCTGCTTTCCAATATAACAGATTAAGTTTTACTCTTGATGAATGTGGCGGTTCTCTTGGATGAGGACTGGGACAAGGCACATTTTTTAATGTGCCTTGTTGCCATGAAATGCCACCTGAGTATAAATGGCACTGTTGCCACTGAACTAAAGCACTTACTGCTCCAGAGTTCAAATAAACTACTGCAAAGTGTACGTTGTGAACACACTCTGTCAGTTTTACTATTGCTGATTTAGCTTTTGGAAACAACTGCTGAAAACAATTCTCTTTGGATCTATTCAATCTAATTTGTGCTTCTACTGTTGTTCGAATGAGCAATGTGTGCTGATCTGAAAACAGCCCTCTGTGCATTTTATGCTTGTGTAACTTTGTCTAAATGTGTCCCTGATGCCACATCTATGCAGCTGACCGATAAGGAAAAATACCACTGTGCACTTGTTAAGGCACGTTCAATCACACACACACACACACAGCCACAGTCACAAGGCGCTACCAAGGCAACTAAAACACAAGAGCTAATTATAGTTATAGCTGTAGACTATGTGACACAAACTTGTATTCAGGCACACACACACACACAAACACACACACACACACACACACAGGGTAATTTATCTTTAGTGAAATGTCAATAAAACCACGTCCTTATGGGTTGTGTCTCAACGGATGCTTAGGTAGAAATTAACACACCTGCTCACACTGATGCTATGTAGGGGTGTGTGTGTGTGTGTGTGTGTGTGTGTGTGTGTGTGTGTGTGTGTGTGTGTGTGTGTGTGTGTGTTTGTAATGACTGTATGAAGGAGTAAAAGTATGCCTTTGTTTTTGTTAGTTACAATCCTGATTTACCCAAATCTGTTTCAACCATGCCACTGGAACAACTGGGACAAGTGCTGATAATTAGATACCATTTGAAACTAATCACTCCACCAAAACTCCAGTTCCTCCCAGAGCTGAAATGATGCAAACAGCACACAGGCATCTGAACATTGTTTTTCTCTATTTCTAATTACAGCATGTTATGTATACAAAAATGCAATATGAGGCCTTGAAATGAATAAGATGAAATTGTGAGAGAATTGAGTGAGACTTAACTCAAGAAGAAACTAGCTGTGGTAACTTCATGCACATGCAGTCTATGACCATAATTACGTGGTGATAATATGTGAAGAGATGTCTGTCTTTCTTAATAATACAAACTAATCATATGTACGCTAACAACAATTCAAGAAACTGTTACTCAAACTTGACTTCCTGGATTGTATTTAATGTGTCATCACTACCTGACGCAACACATTTTGGACCCATTAGAAAACTTAGTGGATTTATAAACTAAGATATTTTGACAGTAAACCCCCAGGGAGAATGTACATTCATTGTTAAATCTTGCCTGTCACCCCACCTAGCAGAAACCAGAGTCTAGCTACAAGATGGACCCATCATGAAGTGAAAAGTTTCTCACAGTTGTCAATCATGATAAAAATCTTCAGCTCAAATTAATACTGCTTATGGTGGGTTTCAATATTAGAGGTGTTATGATACTTCATTAGGTCTTCATCGTAGCTCTTTGTCTTTGTGATGTAATAGAAAACATCCTCCAACACTCTGCTATTGAGTAATATTCATTCAGATTGGTCGAGGTGCACCTGCCCCCTGGGGGACAATGCCAATGCCATCCTACTTCAGTAAATTATGATTTAAACAAACACGTGTCTTTTATTGTTGTAGAATCAGAGTGTTCAAGCCACTTTCTTACAATACTACCACAAAAAATGGAGGCAGTGCTTTTTCCATTAAAAAGAGGAATAATGTAAACATACGTCGAGGGTTTCTGCAGATTTCCGTGTGTGAGGAAGCCGATGTCAGAATATGCTGGAGGATATACAATGCACATTAACCCACCTAACAGACAGAACATAAAATAAAACATGAAGAACATGAAATAAAATATTTCAATAATCAGGCTCCTGCTGCTGAATTCACTGAAGTATTCCCTTGGGTGCTGCGCCAACAATCATACTGCTCAGTGGTTTGTGGTCTGAAGCGCGCCACGGAGAAGAAAGGATGGAAAAGAAGCTGAAAGCAACGATTAAATATATAATTAGCTAGTTTCTTGCCAAAAAAAAATAAAATATACTCTGCATGTTTTATCAGCTGCAAATTCTGCCTCCGTACAGTTACTTGGCCTTTTAAAAGATGAACATTTGCTCACACGTATCTATAAATAAACTCTTTATATTCTACGACTGCATCTATTTCTCAGTGCCTGTCACTATCTCATCACTCTCTAATCTAAATCCATGGATTGATCTTTTCTAGGTACCCTACTTTAACTTCTTTTTAATCCATATCCATATTTTTATCTTGAGAGAATTCTTCCTTTTCTCACTCTTTAAACACTGTGCAGCAACACATGCTTTAAAACAACCCCTTTCCACCTGACATTAAACACAATATGCAACTTTTTTGCCTTGTACACAGTTTGTACTCCTCTGCCCTTGTTGGTCAGGTATGCATCCCAGCACTTGTCACTCATCTTGATAAGTTGTCTACAGTGAAGCTGAGATAACTGGCATGTATAAATCACCACAGGCAATGAAGAAGCAGAAAGGGAACGCTGCCAAACTGTGATTCCCACCTCCAATTAAAAACACCATGTACACTACACAGTCTATCATATGCTGCCAACATACCACGAAGGTTAAGGGTTAAGACTGTGCATGGATCATAAGCATAAGCAATCCTGCATACTAGGGCTGCAGAATATAAGGAAAATATGTGATAACATTGTTGAATATCCCGATAACAATATTACTTGCGATAAATAAACAGATATTATAGTGTACTTAGTTCTGCATTTCTGCTGCCTTCAGTATTCTGCTAAAATACAACAAATTGCTTGTTGAATTTAAAACAAATGAAAGGAAATCATTTCCAACATCCTTTTATTGAACAGATTGAACATTGAATTGAACATAAAAAGGTACCACTGAAAAAAGAATGACAGTTACATTATAAAGTGCAGTTTTGTACTGATATTTTCTTTCAACTAACACAAAAAAAATCTCCAAGTGTCTTTCGCGATATGTCGCAGCCTTATATGTATATCGCACCAGTTGATATTGCAATAACGATAAACAAACAATATATTGTGCAGCCCTACTGGACACACACACACACACACATGTGCAGGCACAAGCAAACTGCACACAAGCACTGTCTCTCTGTCACACACACACACACACACACACTCAGTGGTTATAGCAATGTGGCTTGCAATTGCTTTACACTAAATAGAAAATAAAGGGTATGGCAAGGAATGTGACATTCTCTCTCACATGTACACACACAGTGTTAACCTCTGGCTGAAGTAAGACAAAATAATCTGGAAGAAAAAAATAAGGGAATGACATACTTCGACACAGTTGGTTAGCTGGAGGCTTATTAGAACGTAGATGTCAGCATTTCCTACACGGACAGTGTGGAAGTGTGTGTGTGTGTGTGTGTGTGTGTGTGTGTGTGTGTGTGTGTGTGTGTGTGTGTGTGTGTGTGTGTGTGTGTGTGTGTGTGTGTGTGTGTCCTGCCAAGGCCAACCACTTGGGCTGTAAACACACTTCAGTACCTTGGACAGCTACAGTTTCCTCACCGAGGGAATGTGGGTGCAGTCATTTCTAACCTGTGTTGACACTGCAGAAGCCATGTTCAATGTGTTGACACTATATGAAGCAATGTTCATGTAGCACTATTGAAAGCCAATACACTTTTTATCTTTAGATTTACAGAACAAACCTGCACATTACCAAGCATTACTTATGAGAGGTAAATCTACAGTACTTCAATGCGCTTAAATCATCACATGATGATTGCGCAATATGCTGCCCACCATTAGTACAACACATTTCTGCAGGGCTTTGAGGTCCTCAGATCAGGGTTTACTGGCTGTTCCCCGTACAAAAATGAAAACTAAAGGTGACAGAGCCTTTTAAACAGTTGCACTTAGACTGTGGAGCGCTTTGCCTTGTGATTTGAGAGTGGCGGCCTCTGTTGATATTTTTAAAAAGCAGCAAAAGACCCATCTTTTTAGTTGTTCGATTAGCCACATTGTTGATTGTATTACTATGCATTTTTTAGATAGATAGATACTTTATTAATCCTTTACAGGAAATTACATTGCCACAGCAGCTTCAAGACAAACATAACACCACACGTCCTCAAATATCTTCCATACCTAATAAGTTTAAATACAATGTGTTGACATTTTACAGACTAAGCAATTGCTTTATCAATATAATTTTTTTTTATTATTATTCATCAATGCAAATATGCATTTATTTCAGCCCTCCACAACATGAAGTACATTTAACCTGATGGTATCAAAAACTGTAAGAGAATACTATATGTGTGATCCCATACACATTTAAGATAACATGCTTCCATCATGTGCATCTTTGTAAATGTGGTCACAAAGTATAACCCTAACCCTTACGCTAAGGTGTTCTCTGTGGGATTTAACAAGGAAATGTCAGCAGTCATCAGCGTTGGGAGAGGAAATAAAGTGTCTTTGAAAAACAAACAGGTGGGGTCTCAGGGCAGGTCAAGGTAAAGTAGGTAAAGTTCACACAGACGGTAACAGACAAGCTCACAGCAGCACAGTACAGACACATGCTCATACATACATACATACATACATACATACATACATACATACTTAGTTTGTGTTGATTCTAGCGGCACCTTTGGACAAAAGTGGTAGTGTTTTTACCACACCTGCTGTTGTAAAGATCTTTAAGAGTTAGCGTTACCAGGAGGTCATAAAGTTGTGATTATTGTTTTGCTCAGACAGAAAATCATTCATTTACAATAAGAGAATGTTACCGATGCATCGTTGCATTTAAGTGTTGCATACAGTAACGCTTTACACAAGTATATTGGGAAAAAAAGAAAATAGTATGCTAACAGAAACACTGACTGAAATGAATTAAAAACTGGGCGCTAAATGGAAGGGAGACGTAATTTCATGTGGGCTACTGATGTACAGGGGTGTCTTGCATTGTAAAGTACTTTCATGAAATATAAAAAAAATATGAAATAGACATAATACCTGTCTAGGAGGAAGAGGGCCAATTAAGGGGCGATTTTGAATCATTTACAATCCCCTATATGCCTCCGTCTGTTAAAAGCCCGACCAAGGCTAACTTGGGTTTTCGCCCGTCGTCTGTCACGTTCCCTTTCAGCTTTTAGTTGTTCTTTGTTTAATTTCCTTTTTTCTGTGATAGCCCTGCCCCAGTATCAGCCATAACTATTTTTTTTTATTTTTTTATTTAACCTTTATTTATTCAGGGAAGGTTCCCTGGAGAGGCAGCCTCTTTTTTTGCAGGAACGCCCTGATCACATTCACACAGTTACACATTCATACCTGGAAGCTGCCCAGTACAACCACAGTCTGATCTGCTGGTTGCGGTTGGGGTTAAGGGCCTTGCTCAAAGGCACCTCAGTGGCGGTAATGAGGGAGGGACAAGCGCTATAACTATAACAGATAACTGCTAAAATAAAATTAGGCCTATATAAAGAACTCTCCTGCTACCCTTTTACCTGGCTGGATACAATAACACAGGCTGTTCTGGTGTTACACTGTGACCCATCAGAATGTGTGAATGTAGAGCCGGTCTGCCTGCCATAAATCCTTTTGTGACTTGGTGGAAAAAATTGGACCCAGACAAAGGCATTAAGAAAAACTAAATAAAAAATAGTGTTCTTTTCACTGTTAGTCTCGTTTGCAGTTACAGGTCATTTATGATTATCAGGTGGAAAATTAAACAGTTTCAGAAACAGAAAGTTCCTCATAGCTACTTTAATTAAAACAAAATCCAACAACACTATTGCTGTTTCAGCTGTAAAATGAACTATACGTTAAAACAAATGCCAATCCCCAACAGTATGAAACTAGATACTGCTGCCATTTAACAAGTAGCAGACAATCAACCACTCCTGAATAAATGAGCACACCTTTTCTATCCATTCATTAATCTCCAACCATAAGTTCAGCTCATTGTTGCCAGAATCAGTCAAAGGAATGTGTTGTGTGTTCAGACATTAACAAACCTAAAATTGCATCATTACGGACCATATTACAAAATATAATTAGCTGTCTATCCACGACTAGAACAGGATTGCTCAGTTTACTGCTAACATTTCTGTTCGTGCATACTGGCAATTGCTTGACTTCAGAATTTCTGGAACATCCTGTTCATTTCTGTTCTTAAACTACTGCCCATTTTTAAGTAGAAGCAGACCACACAGAAAGAAGCAGAGAATGATGCAACTCAAGTGGACTTTCTGGATTAGTTGTAGCCTATACTCCAACGCCTACACTTCCACAGATGACCAACCGGACCCATTACAAACTTTTGAGCTAAACCCTCTGACCCACTGCCTGGGCAACAGAGACGCAAACACATTAGACAGCACAAACAAACAAACCAACCAGGGAGTAAGGAATAAGTCCCAGGAACAGTGGAAGCATAGAAATGAGCTCAGCTGGCACTGTATCAATATGGGAACTAAAGCCTTTCCAAATAGTCTCCCTTTCTTTTGGAACATCACAGAGCTTTCCGGGAAGCAAAGAATGGACTTTATTTTCCAGGAACTGGCTAATTGGAGGCTGATGGGGATTTCCATGGTAATGGTGATGGGTAAAGGTCAGAGGTGAGGAAAGGTACCACAAAGCATGTTGGATATCAACGTGAGGATGCAGAGAAATGTGATAAGATGGGGGTTTTTTTTTCAGACAATTACCTTGAATGGTTATGCACATGCAAGCGCACACAGAAAGGCCTTTTACCAACCAAATAACGGAAATCAGCAGGGCTACAGTATGTTAGGTATTTGGGCAACACGATCATTTTGCTGTTAACACACTCCTTCTCTCCCTCCCGTTATCCAGATTTCTCACTTCTGACTGGGCTCATTGTTAGTGGCCTCTACCATTATAAGCAACTTACATGTAGTTTAACCAAAAAAAAAAAAAAAACACACGTCTGAATGTTTTGGTGTAAATTACACGAATCCCATAATGTGCAAATTTAGTCTCAGTGTTTTATTCTGGAATTTCCATGGCAATGTCCATCAAATGTTACAGACATATGATACTGTGAAAATCCACAACACAGCAGTGGTCAGGGCTCCCAAAGTATTCATTAACGAGTCAAAGTTAATATTTTAAAGCAATGCATGAAAAATCTGCTGAAAACAGCACTGATAGAAAATATGAAATGAATGAAGCTGCCAGTTTCTTTCTCATCATTCGTAGCAATAGGGAAACCTTTAGTCAAACAACGTGGCTTGTCGGCTTCCATTCACAGTAGTAAACTACAAGTCACACAACTGTATTCCAATCAGTCCCTCCAGGATTTCGCGGCCTTTTTTTGAGATTGTTGCGGCCAAAAATGCCTGATTTCGTGGGAGCTTTTGAACAAAACTGCGATAAAAGTTGCGACGTCTTTTGTATTGTCTTGTTTGTTGCAATGAAGTTGTGGGAGACAGTGAAAGTTGCAAAAGAAGTTGCGATTTTTTTTTTTTGTATAGTTCTTTAAAAATAAAAAATAAACTTGTTTTGGGGAGAATAAAACTACTCTGGGCTGAGTTTTCCTAGTAACCTTACCAAAAAGACTCAGGATGCTGCAAATGTTGGTAAATATGAAAATGGCTGGTGGATTTACAACAAAAAAAATAATTTATTGAATTAATCAAATTTGAACATATGTGATCTTTACATTGTTAGTTAATTTCCTAACCTGGCCTGGGACACACATTCATACGGTTTGATAAAGTACTTATTGGACTTTAACTTATCATTGCACTTACAATAACGAGCGTAGCTGTCCTCAATTTAGGTCATCCTATAAGTCTCATCTCCGTTTTTCCTGCATCCACCGTGTGTGATTGTGTGCGTTTGTGTTTGTGTGTGTGCGCGCCAGTAGCGGGGAGAACTGTTTGAGCAGCAGCCCCGACCCCGCCCGCTGCAGACAGCCGACAGGATTGAAACAGCAGCCGCTTCAGCGACTTTATAGTGAAAAAACGTTACAGCATACATTGATGTTAAAATGTATACAAGTTGGCAGGACGGTCTGAAATGTTTTGCACGGTCTTTCGCTGTACGTTTTGTTGGTAAATGTGAGATGTCCGAGTCTCATCTTCATATCGGAAACCAGCTCTCTCTCACTCCCACTTGGTCAGTGACACTTAGTCACATTATGCTGACGTAAAGTCTGGCACATGGGACTGCTGGGATTGGTTGAAGTCGCGGGAAACTCCGGTTATTGGTCAAATTTGCGGAAAAGTTGCAGTGATTGGTCAAAATTGCGAGTCGCACCAAAGTCACGGTGATTGGTTGAATTTGCGTGAATTGGCGCGATCGCGCAAGCTTATCTGTCCTCTCTGCATATTGACAGAGAGCAGAGCTCTGACACACACGCACGCACGCACGCACGCAGATGGAGCAAATTACGTCGGCTCTGCAGTTTTGTTGAAGTCACAGTGAGTCATGGCAATGCCGATAAAGTGGTTGCAAGTGTGGTTACAGTTTTTCAAAACTTCACGTAGACACCATTTACTGTGATATGATATTAATGGCGAGCCAAAAGCAGTCGCTAATAGGTTGTAGGGACGGGTTTGGGAGGAAAGAGGGAGAGGGTTTTTTTATTTTTGTTTAATTTCTTTAGAGTGTAAAATATTCTAAATAAATAACAATGTTCTAAGTAAATATGATAAATAGGTTTAGAATTATTTTTACAACTGAAATATTTTTTTTGTAATTACAGAGGGAAAGTACTGGGAACCGAATTTCAGGTACCGGTACTGATATTGGTTCAGATGTGAAAAGGTACCCAACCCTAGGTCACATTGACATTATGCAGAAAATTGTCAAATATATTCTGCGGTAGCCAAGACAACTGAGCCATTTGAAACTTTTAAGCATGCAAACATTTTAAATTTTTTTGGGAAAGATAAAGACAAAGTGTGAATAAAACCCCACTACAACTGGCTTGAGGCCTACTTGGAACCCTTGACTGTATATAAAGACAAATACAGTATACAGATTATAGATTAGATTATATACAGTCTATTCTTGGAATAGTAACATGTACAACTACAGTACTAGTTTGTGTGATTTAGTGAGTGGTCAGTCAGCAACTGCATCATGACAATAGTCTCAGTGTCAGTCACATGCAATGTGGTGAGCCCCACAGGCCGTGTGACAGGAAAGCCTGAGGGCTGCAGCCTGTGTATGGCATGCAGACAGAGAGGAAAGTGTGTTATTAAAGCAGTAATTGGCTCTCCTATACCTTGCCACCTGCAGGCAGATCAATAGAGCTTTCTTTATTGAGTGTCCATCGCAGTGGCTCCTTAAGGGGAGATAACTGAACATGTGTGAGCGAGAATGAGACAGAGACTTTGTGCGTGTGTGCGTCAGATGTTGTGTACACACTTCTCTCAGCTGTCTTGGAGTGAAAACTGATGCAACAAGAATCTCAGACATTTCCGTCAAGGCACAGCAGGACATTGCTGAGTATAGGGCCTCTCTGACATAGTGCTGAGTAACAGTAAAAAAAAATCACCAGTATGAATAAGCCACTTAAAACTGCATTAAGACTGTGTCCAAAAAGCACATGTATAAATTACTCCTGTAAAGTTAAACTTCGCTGTTTTAATAGCAACTGCTGCAGCTGCCTCGCCCGCCATTTTAACAAGGTTGAAAATACGTTGGTGGTCTTGTAGCTTTAGCTCGTAGCAAAGGTGGCGACTGTTGAGGGCAAGAAGTGTACAATGTCCCACACAAAACTTTTTAAACATTATGAGTGCAGCATCCGGGTACTCATAGTGCACTGCATTTTGCTATACTTCGTCAGTGCAAACGCACTATGCACTCAAAATAGAAAGTGTAAGTACAGAAATGCGTGAATTGAGACACAGCAAAAGACAAAGTTAAGGTAACACAAAAAAATTAAAAAGTGAAGTGCCAAACGGTGCCTTTAAGAGTATTTAAGTAGTATAGAATGGAATTAAAATGGACAGTGAAGATTGGACTAACATTTTTAAAATGGCCTGAAACACGGCACTTTAATATTATATATAATACGCTAATTTCCAGTTCCATATTTGCTGCATGTAAAAATAGGCTGTTTGCTATTAGCATGAGCCATAGCAACCTAATAAGGCGGTAGGATGGTAGCAGTGGATCTGTCAGCTTGTATGATGTTTGCTGCCCCCTATTAGCCAAAAATCAACTAATGCAGACGACTTTGCTCTCTCACTCTAAGAGCATACTGTACATCTGTACCCCATCTGTAGTGTAACCCATCACCAAGAGTGACATTTTATCCAATATAGGTATGAAGAACTTAACAGTCCTGCTGTGATATGGCCCGTATATAGGCTGACAGAAAGCCACAGAGCAGACAGCTACTGGAATAAATTGTTTAACGTGAACTGCAATGGACTTACAAAGTTAAAGAAAAATGCATTACAAGTTTGCAGAAGTCTGTTTTTTTGTGAAGGCATGAATTGATGCCTGTGAACCATTTGTTTGTATCAGAAAGAAAGAGAAATACAGAGAAAGCAGCGGAGAGAGATGAAGGCATGAGGTGGTGTGGCCAGAAAGGCAGTCAAGATAAGTCATTTAAGTCCTTGTAAATCACTTGAGAGACATTTATTACTTAATGGCTGGCTCTTCATTGTAAACCAGCAGGAGCCTGAGATTACGTCTACAAAAGGAAACATTTGTTTTGCTAATCCCAG
Organism: Zingel zingel; assembly: GCA_023566125.1. NCBI lineage: Eukaryota > Metazoa > Chordata > Actinopteri > Perciformes > Percidae > Zingel > Zingel zingel. The sequence goes on along the minus strand of CM042317.1, from coordinate 28,364,778 downwards.
GTGAAAATGCTATGACATGTTTAAAGGTCCAATATGTAACATGTTTACTGTAATAAATCCAAAAATGACCCCAATGTGTCAACAGATATTAAGCAAACATCCTAAGTTGAAATACTATACTTTTCTGACAACAATGCTAATGCCAGCATTTTCTCCTTATGAAATATCCGTTCCGTGACGGAATTTCTGTTTGTGTTTTGGCCTGTGTGTTGTTATCAACTGCCCAGTTTGACAGCCAGGCCGGGTTGCCAGATATAACGTTACCTGTAAAAACGTAAAGCCAGCGAGCTGTAACAGTTAGTATAGCAATTAATGGATGCTTATCGGATTGTCGGACCAGAAGCATCTAAGCTGAAGCATACTGACAGCAGAGATTACAGCAGAAATGTTGACAATGATGGATAATGGATGCAGTAGATCCTCATTTATCCAAAAAAGAAGACCGATGAAAAGAACTGCTAAGCTAGCCCAGATGTTATGCCGGACTTTGCCTCTCTTCAGTATTGGTGAGGCTCCAACACTGATGACCAAATGTTGAAGAAGTAGAGTTTTTTCCTTCAGATAAAAGCAAGGACAATAGAGTGTATTGTATATATATTTTCACAGTAACTGGTAAAAACTCCAGGAACATACCTCCCTCAGCCAGCTGTCTCTCCTGTGTTTGTTCAACAAGCATAAGAAGCAGACTCTGCAGCAGCCAAAAATGTCAAACCCACAACCACTGGAGCAATATGCTGATTGACTAAAAGGCTTCTGCCTGAATGTCCTTGACCTTCTGTCTGTCTGTGTTTCTGTAGCTAAAAAGGTTAAAAATTAACCATGTTTCCATAACACTGTTGCTAACAGGGACCACTGATCCAAGGCCAGACACACAGCAGAAAGGAGACACATAAGAAACCGACAGATGAGTAGACAAAACAATATTAATAGGAGATGGAACAGACTGAGCATTTAGAATACGGACACTCGTAAGCATACACACTTTGCATTAATGAACTTGTGTGTTACAAAGCATAGATAATGTTCCATTATCAAATGTTTTGTGATTTTCACTCAACACAGCAAGCTCACAATTTCAAACCAAAATATATGAACTGTGACCTACGTAGACCACTCACACACAAACCACAATATATCTACAAACACCTTGCACAATATGGGCATGGCATGCAATCTCTGTTTGGGCTAAAACAATAGGCAGTGATGTAAAAGGAAATGACCTAGACAACAGACACAAGGACTCCACTGTGCATACATAAATGTTTGACAGTAGATCTGTTCGATTATGAAAAAAATCATAAACACAATTGTTTTGGTCAATATAAAAATCACGATTATGTAACATGATTATTCATTAACTTTTGGAAAGCATTTATGGAACTTAAAGAAACAGTAAAAAAAAAATAACAGTGAAAACATCTTGAACTGTGAAATTTCCCTTAATACTTTTCTCTTTGAATTCCTCTCATGATTCTCAATTACAATGTGTTTGTGATCGTTAGGAGCCAATATCGAAATCGCATTAAAAATTTGATTAATTGCACAGCCCTATTTGACAGTAAGATTTTCTGTGGTCTGAGGAAAAGGTTTGTTGCAGGATATACAAGAATGATGTTTATATGAGGTTTTGAACAAGACTGGTTCAAGCCCACATATAGAAATGCGTGCCACAATATCACAATATTTAATGATCAAATCACATCATCAAAGAAAGACCATTTTGCTAACTCTGGAAAGAGATAATTTCATCTGTGCAACTATGAAAAACAAATACATATAAAAAATGTTCTAAAATTATTTCTCTGATCATTGATATCATATAAGGTAATATTGGTCTTGAATAAATAAGATGAGACTGTTCCTCCAAATTAATAATTGAAACTCTGTTTTTTAGCCGTTATTAAAGTCCAAATGTTTGGGGTGAATAAATAAAAACTAAATGGTGCTCCCTCTCTCCCTCTCTCTCTCACACATACACACACTTTACACCACTAAAGGCAGCTACATGTAAGTGCCCCACCCAAGTATGCCCATTACTGATTTTCCATGATGCTGAACCAATTTGTGGCTTTATTAATCTGATCATAAGTCTAAACAGGCCATCAAAGCCTTTTAGCCATTGTTTTGGTTTTATGCTGCATTGCTGCAAGCCTAAAACAAGCCTCACAAACGATTATTGGTGAAGGCCTGTATCTAATTTCTTCAATCTTCATTTAGTTTTTGTGCAATGGACAATACTGATGTGGTGCATAAAAAAACCTCTTCAGTGTTTTAGCAGACCCAAAGCCAAACCCTATTATGGCTACTGCTTAATATTATTGTTCTGAACTTCCCAGCATCACTTCCCCTTTCTTAAAACCCACTACTTGCAAACACAAGATTGTCTCGTTTCAGCTATACATACAAACTTTCTGGGGTAGAAATGTACGCCACACATTTTTTTCATCTAGCCCCCCCACCCCCTCATCTTTCTTCCTCCTCTTGAATTCTTTTTTTCGTCCTCTCCTCCTCCTCCTCCTCCTCCTCCTCCTCCTTTCTTTCCTTCTCCACATGTCTTCACTTGGAGCAGTGAAGCTACCCAGGGAAGGAAGGGGGAAGGTAAACAAACATAGAAAGGAACTTGATGTTCAGTATAAGCACACGGTTTAGCCCTCTGGACCGGTTCCCACTTTCCTGACTGGCTGCTTGCGTCATCCATCTGCAAACATGCTACAAAAGTGCTTTTCACACACCCATGACTAGGGTCAATCGCAAAGACCGATACAATAGATGTTTGCCCAATAACAACCACAAGGTTAATGCTAATGTTTTTAGCTGACTAGTGCATTAGCTAGCTAATCCTTGTCTCATTTGTGGTCTGCTAAACAGTAAATTCATCAAATTCAGAGCCCTATATTGTTATTTTCCAAGCTACTATAGCTGTCATATTTGGCAGGACCTGCGTAAACACTGTTGTCATGTTTGTCATGACTTCTCGAGGCGGGCCGCCGCTGCAAAATGTATATAACGGAAACACTGATGGTTTTTAACACCATAATATTTTCTTTCATAAATCGATGTAAAATGATTTTTGAATGTATTCAACAGATACAAAAAAAAAGAACAGATTTCTAATGCAATTTTATTACACTATCATCAAATCATCAGATACATCTAAAAGAAAAACGCTTTCAATTACCCAACATTTTTATACTTTGGGTTCACTGCATAATGCAATGATAACAATATTTGTCAAGCACAAACCTATAGGAGCCCCAGGTGGAGTGCCAAGTGTGATCAACTTCACAGTGTGAAGCTTTTGTAAATATGCACCACTGTCCAGTTTTGCCTCCCACTGACGTCAAAGCCCTATTAAGGCCAAATCAGCCCAGCAGCAATGCCTCTCTTCCCCCCTTTTAGTTCGAGGAAATCACTCAATTTTTTCCAAAATATCTGCAGTGTGTGTGTGTGTGTGTGTGTGTGTGTGTGTGTGTGTGTGTGTGTGTGTGTGTGTGTGTGTGTGTGTGTGTGTGTGTGTGTGTGTGTGTGTGTGTGTGTGTGTGTGTGTGAGATGACATCACTAGGGGTGCAGAGGGGAAGGAAGTTGGAAGGACAACATGTTTGGAGTTAGACAGGGACAAGACAGAGCCATATTTTATTAATTACCAAGCAAAACATTCCTGCCTCGGAGAAAGGTTAAATGCTCACTGGCTTGGCTCAGTTTTACTACTGTCTCCTCCTTTCCATTTCTCTGTCAAACGGATATAAGCGCTATTTACATGTATTATTTAAACTTCCACACAGTAATTTCAGAACATCAGTATCCTCACCATAAACATTATGATGATAAGCAGACTATAAAGTATGTTACATTTGACATTGTGGTCCCGGAGGTCTGATTCAGCAGGAAATCGACTGCATTGCTATCAGCAAGCACAAGGTAAACTGCTTTATGCCAACAACAAAAAAACAGGAAAAGGCAGCTGTTCCTCTAGGACAAATTCAGCTAAAACAAGTTTCAGCACAATGGGAATGCCTTGGAAAAAAAGACTTTCAACTTTATCCTCTTCAGGAAAACTAAAAACACCAGAGTTTGAGGCAGAGTGAGTATCATCAACCTCTTAACAATAAGGCTGCCCTCATGAAACTTGAGGAGGAGGTTCCTATGGGTCAGCTGGCTACAACTACATCATATACAATCCTTACATAATTTAGATTTCACACTAAATGTATTGCATAAGTCATCACAAATTAGTGGCTGGCCACACACACACACACACACACACACACACACACACACACACACACACACACACACACACACACACACACACACACACACACACACACACACACACACACACACACACACACACACACACACACACACACACACACACACACACACACACACACACACACACACACACACACACACACACACACCTATCCTTTTAGCTGTAATTAAGTTTATTGTGTGGTAGAATGAAAACTGTAATGCAAAGACAAGTTTTTAAGTCAAAACCTTCAGTGTAACACTTCTCTGGTCTTTTGATGGTCTTAGGTGAACACAAATTGAACAGACGCTGGTGATATTCACTGATCCATTCAGACAGAGGAAAGCAAATGACAAAAACAGCTTTACCAGGCACAAACCAGTATATGATACTCTTAGCCCAGCAACCATCATGTGCTTTGTTTTAGGAATTTTTTGACTCAACTCTAACTGTGTGAATTCTGGAATTGTGGCACAGGGCTTTGAAAAGGGTCATTCTCAGGAGAGAAGGATGTGGGATGAAAGTGATTCATACGCACACAAAAACACACAAGACTGCACACCAAGAAAAGAAATATGTGTGGGAAGTGATCAGCAGTGTGTGAGCACCAAACAAACTGTACATTTTGGGTCAGAAAGCAACAAGCAAGAGAGTAAAAACAAAAAGAGCACAGGGCGATCAATATGGGATGAATCATGTCAGTGACTCCATGCAGCCTGTCGAAGCTATGGAAAAAGGCTCAGAGTCACAGAGACTTCAATCACCAAGAACAGGTGCTGTGGCTCATCCCATATTCTGTAAAGGGTCACCTATAATACAGATTCTGCTTCAGTACTAGTTTTGTCCGATTACCGAGCCTTTCATGCTGCAACGTTGTTCAGTTAATTAAATTAAGATTTGCATTAGAGGTGCACGATTCAGAAAATGTCACGATTCAATTCACGATTTTAAAAAAACGATTCACAGTATGTAAGTGTAGTTACTTTTCCCATGTGAGTGCAGTAGACATACAATTTAAAAGAAAAGAAACAACAAATTAAATGTAGTTTGATATTACTTTATATGTCTTCATACAAAAATAAAAAAACTTTTGCAACTAAAAACTGCAAAGTGCCAAGCTTTGGCCAGCTTTCAAATACATTTAATTCAAGTATAAAATAAAACTGTTAAATAAAAAGAGCTTTTCGTTCAGAGTTCGGTGGGAGTTTAGAGCAGAGTTGGTTGACTGGCTTGTCAGGTACTTTAGGTTGTTGTTCGTCCACGTCTTTAATGTTAATCTCTGGGTGATGGCGTACCATGTGAGTTCTCACGTTTATGGTGTTTCCAAAATACTTAACTTTCGCTTTGCAAAGCCTGCATATAGCATGATTCCTTTCAAGTTCCGTCTTCCCCTCGAGGTCATAAAAGCCGAAATGTGCCTCGCCTTCAATGAGGATGGAGCAGGTTGAACAATTCTTTCTGTGAGGTTTGCCATTGTTTGCGCCGACTAAACTACTTCGGCTGCACTCGTTCTTCTTTTGATTATAACAAGAGTACCCAGGCGTCAGTGTGAATTTGACGCAGCGCCATCTATGGGAAAGGCAAGCTAAACTAATTTCAGGACTAATATATATATATATATATATATATATATATATATATATATATATATATATATATATATATATATATATATATATATATATATATACATACATACATACATACATATACACACACATACATACATATATATATATTTTTTAAATATGAATAGATTTTTGGAATTCTCTGAAATCGATTCGGAATCGGTAGAGCTTGAATCGCGATACAAATGTGAATCGATTTTTTTGCACACTCCTAATTTGCATATAGCCGTTTGGCATGTTAAATATTTATTTGATTTGTGAATATAAGCAAAATATGTTTCAGATCATGCAGCATTCTCCTCTTTTGAAAAATGTTTCCTTAGTAATTGCAGCAGCATTTCGACAGTGGATGAAAATCAGGTGTAACAGCAATATATAAAAGGGAAAATAAAATAAACAGAGAATGCATTTCAGTAATTGCATGCGATTTCTGGAATTTCTGAGGGGGCTTTGAGGGCCAGCCAAAGAGCTGAGCAGGCTGCTTGTTAAGGCCTCTTTAGGTCTATTTAAAGAGCCGGCACATCTGCCCCTTTTGCCTTTCCAGGGCTGTAAAACCTGGAAAGTGAAAGGATGGCGAACAGTAATGAAAGAGAGAGAACATAGTCTTTATGAGATGCACACTTAAGATTGCTTGCACCAAAGACTTTAAATAAACAGAATGGTAATTGAATGTACAAAATAAACCTTCTCAAGTGCTTGTCTTTCCACTAGCTGGTACACTTAAAATGGCTGTCAAGAAACATTACACTGTTGTTATGGAAATTCTATGAAATTGAAGCATGCACAGTAAGCACCTTAAAGCCGTATTATGTAATTGTTACATGTCAGTGACTCCAAATAGCATCCGTTTGAAATCTGAGGACTTTGATACCTTGAAATCTTCTACAACACAACACTAGTTGAATGCAACACAGCACACTCGCGTTTACCAACCAAGCTGGTGATCAATGCTTTACATTGAAGGATACCAAGAAGAGAAAAAGAAACCTTAAAATGTCCACAAAGTACACGTCTCTACTTTGATTCCTCACCTTTCCCACCAGTAGTTGTAATGTTCAGGCCCACAGTATTTAGATAAAGCAGTATTGTATACTTCCCTAAAAATAAATGAACAAAATAAAATCAATATCACACAGATTTAAGCCATTAAACTGGTCTCCAACATGAACTGAAACCACCTCAATATGTATGTTATGTATTTCTGCCCAGTGTATCAATTCTACTTCTTATCAAATACTAGTTTGGATTCTTGCTGTATTATTTGAGTGACAGCATGGCTGGTCAAGGTTGTTTTGTGATATAGTTAAAATACTCTATGTCAATCTTGGAATACATTCTGTTTCCGGTCTTTAAATGGGCAGCAAAGAACTAATAACCCCATCACATAATGTATAACAAGAATCCCTCTGTAGTCATCAACAATGCGCTCCACTTTGTAGCAACAATTCAAATTTCTGTTGCCTCATATCAGACATCACAGTGTCTGCTTAAGAATTTCATAAGTTCTTCTACTTGTTAACTTAAGTCAAGGCTTTGATAATCACAACTCAAACGCTCCGCAATATTTCTCTACTAGACTAGCCTCGGCCTTCTAGAGGTCAATGAGTGTGCAGAATAGAGGTCTGATCGGGCCGAATTTTTCCGTCCGAACCCGGCCCGAGCCCGACAGAGCCGTGACCAAACCCGGCCCGAGCTCGACAGGCATTAAGATATTTATGTCCAAGCCCAACCCGAGCCCGACACAGTTAAAATCTCGTTTTTTTTCCTCATACTAATGACACATGTAGGCTACGTTTGTTTGTGTGGAAAGCCCGCTTTTATTAAGCGACTAGCTATAGGAAGGCATTCGGAAATGTCAACAGATGAGCACATCAGCACAGACGGGGCAACAAGCGCACGTTAATAAGCTGTTTAATTTAAAATGTTCAACGTGTTAACCTTTCCTGCTTGCTTCGATTCTGACTGTGATCAGAAAACCAAGGGAGACTCGTTACCTCCAGGGCCGACGTTATATAACGTCGGGGTTAAAATCCCGTTTCTGGTGAGCAGATGAATGAACTTGGCTTTCAGTCTGGGGTTTATCTCAGACACCGCACACACTGTGTGCAAAACTTAAACTTATTCCACCAACTCTGCTCCGGTCGCATCTACACGTCTCCTTCCTCTTTCTCTATCTCTCTTCGCCCACTTTACACACGCACTGAGCTCTCTTGAAGAGCCGCAGCACCATTTTACAACAAATGCCTTATCGCCCTGTGAAAAACAACCTCTATTGGAGGACTGACTATTGACACAAGTTTTACTGATAGGAGTAATTTCGGCTAGATTTAATATCACCATCATTGTACATAAAAGTCACATAGTGGAAAAAAGGAACATATACTGTTAAAAAAAACATTCATAATGATATAAACGAGAAATAATGATTTTAGCACTTAAATGGCACAAAGTTCATGCCTCAAAATAGTACGTTTTAATTATGGAAACAGACAAAATCCAAAAGTCTTTTTTGTCCGATTTCAAAAAAACGTGGGACTTTTCTTTCACCCTTTCAGATAGCGGACTGCCTGGGACCTTCAATGTGATTAACATTATTGTTAATCATTATTATCTTAATGAGTAGAACATCTCTCTTCTTGTTTCACCAAACATTATTCCTTTCGTCCCCTCCGTTTCCCTGTGTGTACACACACACACACTTCCACCAGTCCAATACATCTTAGCAGGCATTTTTGCTCCCTAATCCTCTAAATCACACTACAAATCAGCCATGGTCAGGGCTGACTCAGTTGAAGAGGACACTAAAATAGGGGCAATACACACACAATCCTCTATTTTTCAGAGAAGGGTTGTACCTTTACAATCAGGGACAGTAATTCTCTCTCTCTCTCTCTCTCTCTCTCTCTCTCTCTCTCTCTCTCTCTCTCTCTCTCTCTCTCTCTCTCTCTCTCTCTCTCTCTCTCTCTCTCTCTCTCTCTCTCTCTCTCTCTCTCTCTCTCTCTCTCTCTCTCTCTCTCTCTCTCTCTCTCTCTCTCTCTGCTGAACATCAACCTTCACTGTTAAGCCATTAAGATAAGATGTGGAGTTTATTAGCTTCATTTCAGCGGCATTCAGCGAGTTGATGATCTCAGTGTTCCTTCATCATAGTTCCCTTGTGGAAGTGACAGAGGAAACCTTCCATCTTTCCCCAGGCTTGTAGAGCACCGCTGTCCCTTAAAAAGCTTGTCCCTACGAAGAACTCAACCTCCTGGGAACTGAGACAAACCGGCTCGTTTTTCAGCTGACACCAGTGCAGTTCTGAATCTGTGCAATTGACCTAGAATGGCCGTCATGGGAGTTAGGCCTATACAGTCTTTGTGTGGTGGATACTGAAGTTCTACCTGAAAACCTGAAACTGCACTTGCTACCTGGAGCAAACACAGGATGAACCACGCTAAATACAAAAAACGGCAGAACAGTGACTGAAAAGATCATTTACTGTAGCTTTACGTTTTATGCTTGCCAGTTTAATAACATTAAAGCTTTAGTGCGTAACTTTTCGAATAATTAACGTCCGTTACATTCAAGTCATTGCCGAATGTGTGTGTGTGTGTGTGTGTGTGTGTGGGGGGGGGGATGTGGATGGGATCATGTGGATTACTTTGAATTCCTCATGGGGGTGGCAGAATCTACGCACTATAGCTTTAAAGCAACACATACTACTAAATATATCTAGTGTAAATGTCAAGGGCTTCTGATGTCAGAATATTGAGGTCTATCAGCTATAAATATTTCCAATAACCCTGTTCAAATGTCTTGAAAGATGTGTGCAGCATGGCCCATTGGCATCTTTGTTCTCCTGACTTAAATACATGTAACGCTGCTGGGAGGATAATTGCTGCATACAGTGGGGTGAGAGTAAGGGATTAAAAGAACTTGATTTGTTCTTGCTTCTCAGTAAGAATTTGGAAAAGAAACATACAGTACTACTTTATTTAACATTTAAATGGACACATCTAAAGGCAGCTATAGTTCTTTATTTTAACGTTATTTTAATAGTGTTTTTCCAAATGTCTTATGGATTAGTCAGTAAGAACAGTTTTAACTGGGCTAGTGGCATGGCTGTCGAGCTGGCAATGCCGGTCTGTCCAGCGTTTTTTGGTCCATATCTCAACAACTAGTGGATGCACTGGAATGAAATGTTGTGCAGATATTGATGATGCCCAGATGATTTTTCATACTGGCTTTGGTGATCCCCAGACTTTTCCTTCTAGCGTCACCAGCAGGTCAAAGTTTTCACATATCCTGTCAAATATCTCAACATCCACTGGGTGGATCGGCAAAAGATTTTGCACAGACATTGATAATTCCCAGACAATGTATCCTGACGACTTTGGTGATGCCTGACTTTTCCACTAGCGCCACCATGAGGTTATTATTTGTGGTTTTGAGTGAAATGTCTCAACAACTATTGGATGGACTGCCATTCAAATTTGGTACAGACATTAATGTTCCCTAAAAAAGATAATAACTATAGTGTTTCAACCGCAGCTTTACTTTGTGTTTAGTGCTACACAGAACGCAAATATTAAGGCGTAAAAAAACGCTGCAATTTCTATCCGGATCAAGGTCAATTTATTTTAGCTTTCCCATCTTTTCTAATGAGAATTATAAATCAACATTGAAAGGCTCCATAGCCCGTACAAAGACGGCAAACTTTATTACTCCTTTCAACAATGACAAATGCCGGACATATCAGAACCTTCAATGTTAAAAAAAAGATATTGAGGGCGCTGAAAGCACGTATGCTTATCCAAATTCCTCAGCACAGACAGAATGCGTTATGTGTTTACTGCCTCTGTGACCTTGGCAGGATGAGACAGCACTGTGTTATCATACAGCATATGTCTCCCGTCTTTCATGGAGACAGAGTTGAAGTACTACTCTGCCTGGAAGGTTATGAGGTTTTGTTGGACACTGACCTGAATGAGACCTGGGGTACCACTGTCTCAACATACATAGCATGTGTTGGTAAGCTGGAAATTCCACCACACCTACTGCTTAATAAGATTAAATAGCCCCCTAGAATCAAATTGCTCTGAGCAACATTGGACCACCTGAAAGCAACAGATTATTAATTTTATTTACCTGGATTATCAGCACAGCTTATTTACCCTCATTATTGTGTCTGACCTAAAACATTGTAAACACACAGCAGGGAAAGAAGCGCTTGGTGGTAAATCCCAGGCTTGAGGGAAGGTAAGACTCCATTATCTGCCTCATTATTTGACAGATATTTGGGATGCTCTTACACTATATTCACTATAATCCATTCCGCTATGGGTGTAATGGTAGGGATGGATGGCACTGGTTGGTTACCATAGCAACGAGCAATGATAATGAAGTGTGTCAGCATATAGACTGTCTAATTTGTGTGTGTGTGTGTGTGTGTGTGTGTGTGTGTGTGTGTGTGTGTGTGTGTGTGTGTGTGTGTGTGTGTGGGCAGAGCTGATAGTTCTTCAAACGATGCATTGCACCTGTGTGTGGGCTGAAGGCATAGCAGAACAGCATGATGACCAATGTGCGCAAGTGTATTCTTATCCTGAGTGTAAAGTACCCTCCGTAGTGGAAATAAAGCTTTCGAAAATACAAAGCAGATTATATAACAGATTATATATTACATAGCTGCTTCCCTTTAGGAGCCCAAGTAATTAAATAAGCTTTGGAAAAAAATTACCCAAAAACCTACACATGTACATTTATTCTCTTTTAAAGCTGTTGGAATGCGTCTGTAAGCAAGCCACGTTCTCCCTGGCACAATATTAAAGAGCCGCTCAGAAACTACTGGCTGCATTAAACCAAACTCCTCCAACCTTTTTCATATTTCATGAGGCTACTCAATCTTCTCTCCACCTGTCTACCACTTTCCATGTGCATACATTTTACAACAAGTTAATCGCATGGAATCATTTGCCGAACCTCCTCTCACCATCTCCATCCAAAAGAAGCAGGAAAAGACGGGAGGAAAAAGTCACTTATTTCCCTGCTTTGCCTCCTCTTTAGCTGCACTAGTACCATATCTGAGTCTCTCTGTGGAGTTAAAGCAGGGACTAGCAGCTACTGCACAAGTACAGGTTGTAAAAAAAAAAAAAAAAAAAAGAAAAAAAAAATAGCTCTGTGCCTGTGAACACGTACACATATACAAATACACACGCTACGCAAGTGAAACTAAAGAGGATGAGAAAGGACCACCACAACATTAAATTACATTTGATCAGATGACAACTCACTCTTCATAGCCTCCAGTGTCAAAAGCTAGTCAGAAATAAAAGGGAAACAGTTAACAATACAGCCAAAGCCCTAATCAGTGTGAGAGCACACACTACATGACTGGCCACTGATAGTGTTTCCAAATAAACACAAGGCCACTTTAAAGTCATTTTCACGCTCAAGTGATAGCATTATCAATGCAACATTTGCTGAAGTAATGGAGATATTACAAGCCTAAATCGCACAATGTGTTTATGTGGAGCTTGTGATAATGTTTCTCCTAAGCCTCTTCGAAAAAGGGTCACATGCTGGGTTGACCAGAGGATTACAGTATAATAGGAAGTTGCATGCTGTGCTGCATTCAAACTTTATTTGCTGGCCAGTGTTGGGTTTGGTCACTTTTGGACATTGCAGCAACAGAAAGTCTGGGTCTTGTGTAAAATTACAAAGCCCCATATTTGAGTGGGTGGAATGGGTTTTATATTTAGACGACCTTGGACAAATTAAAAGCCAAAAGTAGATGCCAATAGTCCTGAGTAACCTTCCCAGTTAGAAAAGGCAGCCCAAAGCTTTAGGAAAGAAAAAAAAAAAAAAAAAAGACAAAAAGTGTACAAAGATTGGACCAAAAAATTATAAAGGCACCTCACTATTTTAAGCAATCAACCTAAATTGGAGCATTTCAGAAAGATCTACTGTAAATGTAAACTAATGCAAACGTATGTGGTTCTGAAAGACATTGTATTTACTATGACAACATTAGTCATAAAGTAGGAGACAGTAAGTTCACCGTTAGATCAGCAATCTGACATTGATATAATATCAACAGTGTTTAGTGCCGTGCAGTGCTAAAAATACATGCTGGGAATACCTACAGTGGAAAACAAAAAACCCTGCAAATCATAATAGTGCTCATAATCCCCCTTTCAAAACCATTTCCCTGCATCACAGCCATAATCCAAATGCACTTACTGTTATGTTTGTTGTATTGTGATGTCCAACACTTTATTCTGACAGCAAAGTCATGTGTTTACTCTTTTTATCGTGTTAAACCCCCCTCTGTTCTTGGAAGGAATCTGTTCAAATAATTCAGGGGTTGTGGAAATTTGGTTTGGTGGCGGGACAAATAATAATGGGACAGCCTGCAGAGTGTGCGTGAGCCAGTCAAATGTAGGAGCTGTTGTGGAGGGCAGAGCCCCACCAATTTACAGATAAGTCATTTGAGAGCAATGTGCCTCCAACAGAGTAAAACTACAGTTAATCAACTTCAAATCATTCATTTAGCCTTTTATATGTAGCCACACTATGAGCAACATTGTTGATGGCTCACTTCTCACAGACTGTATATGCAATATATGGTGCAAGAGGCTCCAATTCATAAACTGTGGAAACACGGCGGTGTGGCGTATGAGAGGTCACCCACACACATACACAGCTTTCTTAAGGGTACTTTTATATAAATAGCCTAACTTTTAACCCTAACTTCTTGTGGAAACAAAAGTCTTTAAAGTCTATGCAACCACACTAGCAGCTCTTTGAGCTCCCCTGTAAGAAAATATTGTCTATTTTAACGTTTAAATGCGTCTATGTGTGGAGTAGTTTTGGAGACATGACTCTCTGTAATAAGGATATATTAAATTTTTTTTGGCAAAAAATATTCCCAAAATTAGGCATATGCCTATTTTTGAAAAGTGCTGTAGTATAACCAGCAGAAGACAAATTATATGTGAGGTAAGTTTAGAGACACACATATATTTAGTTATTAAAATATTAAATGTTTTTTGCAAAAATATTCCCCCAAATTATGAATATGCTTATTTGTTTAAAGTATGTGCTGTAATACAACTAGCAGGAGACAAAATATAATTGAGGTAAGTTTGGAGACACTACGTTATTTAATCATTTAATTAATTAATATTTTTGTTGTATCTCTTTTCGGGGTTGTAGTTTGTAGACGGTCCCTAAGCACTCGTCTTACTGCCGTCTCACCGCCGGCTGCTCGTAGATACCAATGTTATTCCTCCAGGTTGGAGGACGGCTCGTTTTGATGAAAATTAGTTTGTAGCTCATTGTTTACCTCACTACGGTAGGAAAGATGCATCGTTTGTGATTTAATAACATTTCGCTGTAGAGTAATTGATCCCAGAAATTTGAATCTGTGAATATCATTCTGACTTTACTGAAGTTGAGCTCTGGCTGTCTTGAGCCTGCGCGTGTAGGGTGTGCGACTATATCTTTGGTCAATGTTTTCTTTCATTCCATTCCAATTTCGGGTCTGTCAGTCACAGTGAAAACCGGGCACATTTCCTGGGACAGCTCCAGCCGGGGACAGGTCACTGAAACCGGGGACTGTTCCCGGAAACCGGGGACATCTGGTCACCCTAATCTTAACACGATTAACCTACTATTAACATGCTAACATTTAAGTGATTTAGCCAGTATGCAGCAGAGCAAAAACAATAAGTCGATCAATCCATAAGTCAATTGAAAGAAAAAAAAATTGGCAACTATTTTGATAACTGATTAATCGAGTCATTATTCAAGCAAAAATACCAGACATTCTCTGGCTGCGCAATGGTGTTCTGCTTTTTCCGGTTTCCTTAAGTCTTAACACTACGATTAATACAAAACATGAGTATCATATTACTACATCATCATGAATTTACCGTCGTCATTTCTGACGCTGTATGACTTCCATGGAAGCACAAGTACAATCTTGTTTCCATTGGCATTGACTTGGCATTCCAGGCATCACCACATCCAGGAAAATAATAAACCATTCTATGTATTTCCTGTCGTTTTTCCTGTCGTTGCTCAACCAAAGCCTGTGAAATCTCCTCTGATAAACAATAAAGAAATGTCCGCTTGTAGGTGCTTGGCTGAGTGCGGCAAATGAATGTCAAGTGCTGTAAAGAGGCTGTTAAGCTTCATCTCTCACATAATTCCATTAACACACCCTCATCTTCTGTCCAGCCTGTCAGTCTTTTACCATATTTGTACATATTTGGGTGACATTCATTTTATACAAAAGGTCCATTCACAATTATACAAATGAAGACTAGATAGATGACTGAATCTTTCGAATGTTGATGAACAACAAATGAAAGTAAAAGTTTTTTTTTTTTTTTTTTTTTTTTTAATAATCTCAGCATGCTGTTTCAGCCGTTCCTAAAATATGGTGTAAGCACATGAACCCAAGAGTAGTAACAGTAAGCAGTTTCAGTGAAGATGTCCACAGTGAACACAGCGAGAAAAGAAGTGGCTTTGGTCTACAGAATCAGCTGCTTTGTCTCTATTTTCAGCCACAGGTTACAGATTTAGCAGCCACCTTCAGACTGTTGCTGCTGGTAGAAAACAGCTCTTATTCCTCCTGTCATTCGCTGGTGCAGCAGAGAGATGGTAATGTGGTCGTGAAGTTATTATTTTTAAACTAATAGGCTAACAACAGTTATAGCAAATCTGTGTTATACGCAATAACGCAATAATAACAAATTTCCACAGTGGACAATAAAGACTATCAATCTATCTAATAACGAGTTCTGTGATTTGAGCCCCGGGCTGCACTGTATAGGGGCATCAGGAAGCGATGCAGCAGTATCTGTTGTAGTTGTGGCTGATACTGGGGCAGGGCCATTACAGAAATAAAAGGAAATTAAACAAAGAACAACTAAAAGCTAAAAGGTAACAGACGACTGGCGAAAACCCGAGTCAATCTCGGTTGGGCTTTTAACAGATGGAGACAATTACGGAATTGTAAATGCTTCAACACCCACAATTGGCCCTCTGGTATGTAATAGGTTTATGTCATTCATAAAATAACTTTAAATGCGCAATGTGGTCGTACGTCAGTAGCATTTAGCGCCAGTTTTTTATTTTTTTCAGTCCGTGTTGGCCTACTATTTTCTTTTCCCTTGTCCCCCTGTACTTGTGTAATACATCCTTGGGTTTCATGACATGTGCTACATAAATCTAAGTTATTATTACTTGCGTTGCTACAACAAACTCTTAATGCTTCTGCTCGTGACACAGTGACAGTGATAATGTTTCCCGGTTTAGCTCACCATACAGCCAAAGTCAGTTACATTATGCAACGATGCATCTGTAACGCATTATTTTATTGAATGAATGACTTTCTGTCTGAGCAAAACATTCCTCACAGCTATATGACCTCCCTGTAACGCTAACTCAGTAATACAGTGGGCAATACAGCATCATAAAGAAAATACCTTTACGACAGCAGGTGTGATAAATACACTATGGCGTTTGTCCAAAGCGGCCGCTAGTATCAACACAAACTCAAAGTTACATTTTTAAAAAGCAGCTCAAGCCCCTCCCCCCAAAAAAACCTCCTTGAACAGACATGGATAAGAAAAGGATCGTTTGAATAGCAAGATCAGTTTCAAAGCCCTTTCAGATGGTTCTCTCAACAAGACTAAAGTTATTTTCTAGGGATGTCAGCGTTAATCGCGATGCGATTAAGGGCCGACACGATGCGTTTCATTTTCTTTTTAATCACATGCCGGCATGCGATTAATTTATTTTACACTTCACTCGGCTTTGCGTTGTGCCTAACAGCTACTATTTTGACCCTTTGGCGCTGCCGTACTTCTTCATAACACATATTCTGCTGCAGAATGCAGGCAGGCTGCTGGCATAGAGAAAGACAGCAGCAACACACTTCTGAATGGCGCTTTTCTTTTAAAAAAAAATCCCGGACGGCTCAGTAGACAAGTCGAAAGCCATATGCACATTGTGTAAAGTCGAATTAAAATATCACTGAAGCACGTCAAGCTTGAGCTATCACCTACGGAGCTAAGCATAGTAGTACAGTTAACGTGATGCTAGACCACTGGCCCTTGGGGGCGGGGGAGAGAGATGTTGCTGTGGCCCGCCGTACAGGTTACTTTGACCAGCGGGCAGCAGCGGTGGCCAGAACGAGCAGCTGCGCTGGCTGGAGCGAGCAGCTGCAGCGGCCGTAGCGAGCAGCGGCCGTAGAGAGCAGCGGCTGGAGCGGGCGATCTCGGGGGAAACGCGAACGGGGCTGGAGTATGATCTAGCTAGGTGGAAAGCTAACGCTAGCCGGCCACCTGTTCCATCAATCCTGCTTGCAAGTGTCCGCTCATTAGACAACAAACTGGACTACATCCAACTTCAACGAAACTCCCAACGCGAGTTCAGAGACTGCTGTGTTTTTGTTGTTGTGGAAACAACTGTGTCCCGGACTATCCAGCCTGTTTCTCTGTCGCCGGGTAAGAGTGGAGATGTGCTGTGTTAACACGGACTTGTGCAGAAATGAGCTGCTCATTAACCGGTGATCAATGGACGTCAGTGAGTAATCAACATTATTTAGGAGTTACTAAACACTATATTGACTCTGATAAGGATAGGGATTTTTAGTTTTTTAGTTAGGTACTTGGAGGAATTGTGCAATAATGACAGATTCACACATTTTTCTTTTGTTTACAGTAAATAAATAATTACAAATCTTAAAATCAAGTTCACAAAGTAACTTTCTTTGCATTCATTTGATTATCAATCAAGATACACTGGTAAGAATTGCTTTCGATTGTTAATATGTACTTAAAAACTGTTCTGAAATGCAAAATAATACAATTTTAATCATGTGATAAAATATGCGATTAACTATAGAACTTCAGCGATTAAAAAAAATAATCGCTTGACAGCCCTATTATTGTCATGAATTAAATTGCCATTGGAGTACGTTGAGTATTAAATACCACTTCAGCATTAAAAACTTGAAAATGATGCCTTTTAAAAGTACATTCAGAACAAATAAAAAATGTGCGATTCATAACTAACGGACAATCGTGTGATTAAATATTTTAATCACTTGACAGCCCTAGTGTTTTATTAAGGAGAAAACACAAAAGAGCACAAGAATCAAACACTCCCAATGAATTCCAAAAAGCCATCATCAGGATTTTACTCTCTTTCAGTATGTTAGGAAACAGTGTTACACTTCACCAGCACACTGAGCTCATCATTGGCCTCATCTGAGCATCTCAGGGATGGAGTGGTGGATGCTGCTATCGAGGTGCAGGTCGTCGAACAGCTTACAGGATAAAGATAATGATGATGTGCCCCTGTGATGTGAGTATGCACGTTGCTGTTAAATAATAGAAACAAGCACACTTCTACTCAAAGTGTGGGTGTGTACGAGAAAGAGACAAACAGAAATGTGTTACACAGATAAATGAAACTGCCCCTCTCCAGAGTGTGACTGTCAGAAAGGCGTGACAATGTCATGTAGCTCTCGTGTTATGAAACAGCCTTTCTGGTGATACGATACGCACACACACACTTGCAAACGGACGCCTAAAAGCGCACACACAGCCATCGAGGAAATGAGAACGGGCGTCATCCGTGGATAATGGTCCATCACAACCCATGATGGTTTCCTCTAGAAGAGTAAATGGCAGTAAATAGGATGTTGATTGAATCACAGCATTGTCATGTATACCAGATGACAAAAAAGGCCTTGTACCTTACCATGACACCAAAGAAACAAACAGCGATCTAACAGGCACCATTTACTAAACAAACTCTGAAGAAGATGGGAAGGGTCTAAACATGAAGACAGAAAACAATATTCTGAATGAATGAGTAGCAGTGGACATCATCACACTAGCTTGGATACCTTGGAGCTTTTATTCATATTTAGGGTTGTTTGATGTGCTATGCAGATCAGCAGGATAGTGTAATAAGCAGGGAGCTAAGCCATTATCCAAGGGTGGATCCCTTGTGTTGGCAAACATCCACCTAATTGACAATAACCCCAACCTCCCTCTGTGAACGGGGACAATGGGGTCAGTAAAGTCTCACTTTACAAAGCTTTATATTACATTACATCACGCATTCTAAATGCAGGAACGCCCAGCACTCCAAGGACCCTGTTTTCTTTAATTACCATGCCTAAAAAAACAGCTCGATTTGTCTGGAAAGTAGCCTTGATGTCCTCGCTGAGTTATAGCATGTTTGTTCTCACTGCTTTCCAGCTCTCCCCGCCTGTGGATACATGAAATTAACTGCTGGCGTCATGGAAACATGCTCCGGGATTGAACAAAGGCAACCAATCTTGTTAAAGAGCCCTTATTAAAAGGGGGTTTTAACAAACCAGCAATCGCCGAAACTTTTTTTTTTTCTCCAACATGAATGAGGTAACCAGGGGGAAGAGACACTAGTGCCAACAATGATGAAACCTTCTACTGCCTTTTGTGAAAATATGACCCAAATAAACTGTTTTCATCCACTTAATAGTGCCTCAGGATATGGAAGGTAATGTTGTGTGAAATGGTTTAAATTGTCAATGTCATGCTTGAGGGCTGAGACCATATCTGTACAGGATGAACACTTCTATACACATTTATGACAGATAATCCCTCGTGGGCTAAAGCACAATATGACACAGCAGTTCTTATCCCATTACAGTACTTCATGTGTCCACTATAATACAATACCACTGCATCAGGTGCTGACTGCACTGTGTTAGTCAAAATTAGGCTTTAGTAATGTGTATGGTTTTTGGCAAATGTGAGGCACACTACATTATAAGATATTTATTATCTTCAATGAATTCTGGCGAGACCATTACTTGCAGAGACGTTAACGCCTTGAAAAATGCCGACATGAGCCTGCAACTCAGGTGTCCTTCCAGCAATCCATCCATCCAGCCATTCATTCAAGCAGCCAGCGTCACACATCCTCCCATTTATAGAGTCATCCATCCCAGAATCAAACGATCTATCCTCTCAGCCTGCCAACAGCACCAAAACAAGCATCTTCCCCTTTGAAAAAGGTCATTACAGAATCTCAAAGGCGTTTTAACATACCCACATGCTACCTGTTTACCATTCATTCAAAACTGCACACCCTCATAAATACGCAAAGTTGAAACAGGAGGAGCTATCTTTAATTCTGGGGTTAAACCAACTGTTCTGACGTCTGCTACAAATGCCCACATTGAGATCAAGTACATTACTGGTTTGAATAGAAAGCATGGTGGTCAAAACTGGTTACACCTTTTGGGTTAAAGCATAACTCTCGCCAAAATGCAACCTAGGGTCTTTTTGTGAATGTACAGGAGTCAAACTTTCGTTTAAAAGCATATTTAGGACGGAATCGCCACTTTTAAGATTTACCGTATTTTCGTTTTTCGGTCAAATGGCCTTTTGAATGGCAGTGCTAGGGGCACAAACAATGTTCTCAATGCTTTCGTTAAGGTGTAGATACCCTGGCGATACTTCGAGCAAAGTTTCATGTTGTGTCGAGCCTTCTTAGTGTTTAAAAAATAGCTAGTTAATTTATTTAGATATAAAAGTGCTATAAAAGGCCATTTGACCAAAAAACGAAAATACGGTAAATCTTAAAAGTGGCGATTCCGTCCTAAATATGCTTTTAAAACGAAAGTTTGACTCCTGTACATGTCACAAAAAGATCCTAGGTTGCATTTTGGCAAGAGTTACGCTTTAACTGTGCATAATGACAGCCCATGTTCCCCCGGCAGGGGTCTCAGAGCAGATAACATTCTTTCGCAATGAGATTGTGCCATAATCCTTCCGTTATTGCCAGAGCTAAAACCCTGTCGTACAGCCGTCAGTCTCGTGACTACATCAAACCGATGCAAAACACACGATGTTGAGTTAACTCAGCTTTCAATATGTGTCTTTTCACTAGCCTTCACTGAATGTAAATATTCTTTGAGTCACTACGGTTAATGGAAGTAAAAAAAGACCGGCGTCAGGTTTGTTTTTCCTTGTAAAAACCTTATTCAGCTAATACTCTCTAGGTTATTGTAAATCTGAGCACAATTCTAAGCGTTCTCTGATGCACCGTGCAGAAGAAGCTATTAGTGTGAAAAGTTGAAGTTGTGATAAAAACGTCTGATTCATCAACTCAAGCCACGTTAAGGGGTGAAAATGGGTTTTCAAAGCAGGCATGTTGCAGTAGACACACAGTGAATCTCAGGTCAGCCAAAGTCAGCATTTTTCTCGTGAGCTTGGAAAAGGGCATGTCAGCCAAAGACGGAGAGGTGCAAGTGAGAGCTACTGCAGCAGAAAAAGACATAATGGTGGACAGACACAGAGAGCAGGAGAAAGAGCACATCTATCTGCATCTCCTGTGATGCATCACCTCTCTGTCCTTCCAAGGAAAAAAATGGGCACAGTGGCTGATGAATCGCCCCGCTCACAGGAGAAGAACAGAGCAGAGTTATCCCCAAGGGACTGAAAAGGGAAAATTATTATCTCTTGGCTAAGCGGTTCTGGTTCGAGTTACAACTAAATCTTGTCTGAGATGGAACAAATATTAAACACAGAAGCTACACTGTGACTGAACCTCTTCAAAGTTATAGACTTCTTGATTTGTTTACACCAAGTCATCCTGACTCTTCTTTATTACACAGTGAAAATTAGGCTAAACTAAATAGCAGAAAATGTGTCAAGATGTTCCACGGAGGACGATATTGTTCTGGTAAAATGTGAACATTTATATAAAGTACAACAAAATTAATGATCTAGTTGGCAACCTTGCCAGAAATGAAAAGCGCTTTCTTGAGAGTTAGGTGACAAGATCGATACTACTCTCATATGTGTCCATTTATTATGAAGCTACAGCTAGCAGCCAGCTAGTTTATCATAGCATAAAGATGGGAAACAGCTAGCCTTTTAATACCCAGAACTATTTCCTGGCACGGAGCAGTGACTCCCGGTGTCTCACGGTAACAACAAGACTCCAGGTGACAATAACCCCGTAGAACCACAACTTGTTGTTTTTTACACTTTGATTTTTGTACAGATCAAATGAGATATATACCCTGTTTCCCATGTTTCTAGTCTTTATGCTAGGCTAAGCTAAATGCTGAACTATTTCTTTAACATAAAGAAACTGTTGGTGATTATTTGTTTTTTATTTATCAACCAAACAGCCCCAAACCCCAAAGAGAGAAGCCATTACTTCTAATTCTTTGGAAGTAGAAGAATGAAGAAAATGGAGGGAAGAAAGGCAGCAGTAACCAGGCACACACCCAGACAGGCAAGCGATGATTAAGAGGACAGCTCATGCACTCTGGTACCACTAAATGATTTCTTCATTGTGTATGGTGTTTGTTAAACTTGTATAAACACTGCATGGATAGCTGTCCAACATCTGCGCTAGTAAGGCTGTGATGATGCAACACAGCCGAGCAGCTAACAGTAATCTCTTCACAGAGACAATACACAGAAAGACGTGACCTTGCATGTCCTCATGACCACACACACACACACACACACACACACACACACACACACACACACACACACACACACACACACACACACACACACACACACACACACACACACACACACACACACACACACACACACACACACACACACACACACACACACACACACACACACACACACACACACACACACACACACACACACACACACACACACACACACACACACACACACACACACACACACACACACACACACACACACACACACACACACACACACACACACACACACACACACACACACACCTCCCCCCTCCCCCGGGAAAGAAAAAAAATCTCCCAGAACTTGCTGCATTACCTGCACTCCTCCCCCTTCTCTTTCTGTCTGTCCTTGTCCCCTAAACCCCTCAGCAGTCAGCACAAAGTAGCTTATCCTTATACTCGCCATCCATCCATCCATCCATTCCTTCTTTCATTCCATTCTTCCTCTCCCTTTGGACTGACAGGAAACTTTGACTCAACTTTTAGGAGACAAGGGATTACACTAAGCTCAGTTTGTGAAAATGATAACATATGATGATAAGAAAAAAATAGAACCTCCTCTATGTTTCTCCCACATTAAATGATTGATCCAAATAGGGCTTTATCTGTGCAGAAAGACAAATGGAAGCACAGTGCAGTAACAGATCTCCACTTTGCTTCTTGTTTTCTAAAATCTATGTGAGACTAATGCATCCATCCCCTTTTTAAATGTTACAATACGTATGAGTACAGTATAAAAGCTTGTCCCACCTCACTTCTAATTATATTGTATTTCAAAGGAATTCAAAGAAGTATCCTGTTTTGCTTTATTATACATATCCTTAAGGACATTCATCATGGCCTTACATTAAAAAATTTACACCAGCTGATAAACAGAATTATTTGCAGCTTGAACTGGTTCTTAATCATAAGTTGGATGGCCATATCACAATTTAGGTTTGGCCTGCAATGTGAAGGAAGGGTTTTTCTCTGTAGCAATTTATATTGACAGGAAGTTGCATTCATACAGCAGGTGGTGAAGAAAGAAAGAAAGAAAGAATCATTATGTTCATATTTGATCACAGATTGAGCCTTTAATTACACTGTTCTTGCTTCTCATGTGTTCACAAGTTCAACAGACGTGACGAGAAAGCTTTCACTACTCCTCTGGGCTTTAAATACACACATGTGAAGGCTCAAGGTTGATATACTGAACAGAAATGCATGTGTGAATGCAAACAACCACATAACACACATGTCACACACACACTGTTAAAGGCACATTCTTCCCATGACACCCTTGAAGATGACGTTTCCCTTTTGACCACAAGTTTCTGCATCAGTCAGTAGTGTAACCATAGACTGTAAACATAATGGACGTAGCATCAGCCGAGAGTTTGCATTTTGGCCGTCAACATCTTGGGTATTTTGGAGCCAGAAGTGACCATATTTGGACAAGAGTACTGGCTAGGAAGGATAAGCGGAGTTTTGTCGATGGCTAATCGGACACCTCCGGGCACTGACGCCGTTCATCTGCAAGTACAGCAGTACACAGAGCTGGTTGAAAATCTGTAGACTGTCCTTTAAATTACCGGCTAATGCTAACAAGACATTTTTAGGCAACCAACATGTTATAATGAACTATGATGAAGGGAAAAACACACCGTGTCAAAGTTAAGGACAAATGTCAAAGTTAAAAACTAAGGATGCACAGAATCCAGATTTTTGGGGTTTGGCCGCATACCAAATCCACTGGTTAAGATTCTGCCGAATCCGAAACCAAATACTGAATCCTACTCCCATCCTCAGTCCATTAACACAGTAAACACACTAATGAAGTAAACATTGTCTGTCCTTCCTTTGCCATACCTGAAACTGCTGCATTTTGGCTGCTGTCTGTAGATTCCTTCATGCACAAGTCGTATTCTTTTGGATGTTTCATACGCAAATGTTTTAACAGAGGCAATGTTGTGTATTGTTTAGGGTCCTTGCCACCACGAGACAAATCGGCATTGCAAATTGAACATGTAGCTCGACTTGAATCGTGTAGTGCAAGCGTAGGGTTCGGTTCCTAAAGCATCCCCTGTTTTATCATCTATTTTAAAACTGACTTTTTTTTGGAGCCAGTGGAAAAAAACTTTTGTTCTGCTTTAAACCTGCACTTGGCAAGACATTCACGTAAATGTGTAGCCATTTCTGTCAGCCTATAATACAAAGCAGGAATGCATCTCATTCCATATCATTCCACATCATTCATTTGATGCAGTAAGATGCAGGTTACATGTTGGTGGACGATCATAAGAGGAAGACTGAAGGGAAGGAGATGTGAAAAAGATGTGTAAAAGATTTGAAAGCAAGCAGCTGTCTATTATCTCTCCCTTTCCTTCCTAAAAATCACTTTGTTGGAATAAAAATGTATTTGGCAAAGGCGCAGCTTGTCTAAGCTTTCTAAAGCTTCTCCAGAGAAGAGAAAATCACACTTTCATCTCAGCATCTGAATTGACAAGATGTCAGTGGAGACAGTATACGCTGCAGCAAGACCATTATTCCACCTGACTACCAGTCCTCAGATACAAGAAAACCCAACAACGACACCCACGCATCACTACAACACAAGCCATGGAGAGGAGTAAGAAAACAATGACATACATGGGTGATAATTGGAAAAAGGTGCTGTCTTGGTGTATAGCATGCATGTCAGGACGAGAGAGCAATCATCTTCACCTTCTAATTTTAGACTTGAGTCTTGAGACCAAATAGACAACTAGGCTTAACATGGACAATGGCTCAGTCTTTTTGATACAATTAGTGAAGCACAAATGCAACTGACCCCAACTAAGTGCAGAGACCCCTGCACTGCAGTCAGTGCCATCATGTACAACCAATAAGGCAGCATGAATTTTGTTTGTGTGTGTGTGTGTGTGTGTGTGTGTGTGTGTGTGTGTGTGTGTGTGTGTGTGTATGTGTGTGTGTGTGTGTGTGTGTGTGTGTGTGTGTGTGTGTGTGTGTGTGTGTGTGTGTGTGTGTGTGTGTGTGTGTGAACCACAGCATAAGGACGTATATTGTGACTTCTAGGGTGCTGATCAGTGAGGTAATAACAGTTCATAGTATATATATATATATGGATATTATCAGTCCACTCCAGCAATGAATCATACAAACTATCCTATAATATATTTGTATTTTATAAGTGTTTCATAGGGCGCAGAGTAAAGTGAACTGTTTGTTTAGAATCTTTATGAAACTAGCTTTAAATAGGATTGTTGAAGTTTGTTTTTTTTTCCCTAGAGAAACAAAACAAACAAAAAGTCAATGTAGGCTTAGCGGAATGGTGTAAAAGGCTCCACAGATACGTGTTTGTAGTGACATAGGAAGGGTAGACACAACATGAGCGAAAGGTCTAGGCCTTAATGAAGTGCCTTAAAGTTCCTCTGAATTGTATTAAATAATTTCTCACACTCCATGTAAGCTCCTCCTGCCACACGTCTGAGACAGAAAACCCAACGGTTAGCTGTCAGAGTTTCCTGAACAATTAGCGAACCTCTGTCGTGGTGAAAATGGCACAAACAAGTAAAAAGGAAAAAAAAAATACAAAACTCACCTCCTCCACTGTGAGGGGCATGCATATCCTGTACTCCTTCAGCAACATCTTCCTTCCCCTCTGCGCGTCTCTTGGAGGCTTTAATATTCACAATGTGTCAAACCAGCCAAGTAAAATGTTCCCGCCGCCACCCGTGTGTAATATCTGGATACGTGTCAGCGCATGTGGGAGGATGGTTAGCCCGGGTTATGAAATACACCCGAGTTACGGCTGAGTTCTTTCATCAGAACCAACAGACGCTCTCTCCGTGAACGTAAGGGCAGAAATGAGCTCGGTTCCGTTCAGGATCGTCCCTTCCTATCACGCTGATGAGTCAAGCTGCGAGCAAACAGTGTCGAACAAGACCGGAAATCGTAGGATTCGGGGGCTTCAAAATAAGAGTATACAATTTGTCACGTTCGACGGCAGATGTCCCTGTCGTCTGTTGTTTTTGTAGCCTATGTTACAGTCCGAAAAGCTATAGGCCTACCATGTCAATCGTTTTTGATAATTCAAGTTACTGTTTGTAAGGGAGCCCTGTGTCAAAATCTCGTTTTAGAAGCTTTATTATTTTTGGTTTATATTGTGCTCGTGATGTAGGCTATGTTTCTTAATAAAATTGTGTTTAATCAAATTAAAATAAGTATTATTCAAGCACAGGAGTACTGCTGGCACTGCCCTCTCTTGGAATTCTAAGAATAATCTAGGCAACATGGTACCACAGTTTCCCCCTGTGAAAAGGGGTTTTAAGACTGAATAACAGACAAAAGAACTCACTTCATGGAGGTTTTTTTGCAGATGACATGGTGAATTATATTTATTTGCTACAATTGAGCAGATCTAAGAATTTCATATCAACTTCTAAATGGCATCGTCTGAGGCATGATAAACTAACAGCATACAGTTCATTGCATTGCATCAGATGTTTTCTGAAGTTAAAAATGTGAGTAATGTGACATGCAGCTCAGCACTGTTTGAAGTTTTTCTAGTCATAAAATCAGAAATAAATATTAATGAATGAATTGATTGATTATTAAAATAAATTGTGAAAGTGTATGAGGGCTTTAGTAGGCCTACATTACGATATGAGTGAGTGAATGCCATTTAAATGCTCACTTAGGCGATGCCTCATAAGTTGTTGCAGCAGTTTATGCGTTGGTACCATTTGTTTTTACAGATGTGGTGCACAATATAACCATTTAGAATACATATATCCATCCATCCATCCATCATTTTATCTATCTAGCCAGTCATTCTAAGACGAATATTTTGAAAATGTTTAACCGGATGTGATATTGCCTTATGCCGGGTAGCTACACACGGGTCTGTTCCGTATTTTGCTACAAATAAATGTCCAATTTGCTGATAAAGTAATTATGTACTTTTCAAAGCGGAGTTCCGTGAAACCACTCTCCTTTATAGATTCACATTTTGAGGTTGTTGTCCTCGAAGTCCAAAGGACGAAACAAGTCCTTGAGTCGGATGGAAACGAGGCACTCTGCTTTATCCGGTCCTTGCTACTACTTGTAAAAGCAGCTTGCAGAGGTATCGGAAAATGTAAGCGGTTAACAGCAGCCCCAGCCCCCCTTTCCTTCCGCTGCTCGGCCCGCTGAAATTCGACGCGGTAACGTTACTTGCTGGAAACATCGGTCGGGTCAACCCAACCACAGCTCATTTAAATACATCAGTTTACTGCTGCACACTGCCCCTACATCTGTGTCACCCCGCTTTCTTTCCGTCTCACATATACGTAACCTACAGTTCTTGTCAGGGCGCTGCCTATGAAAGTAAAGAGGAATGCTTTCTGACAGCCATTAGCAGCCCTAAGAACAGGCAGTATCAGGGTGTTCACATAGGCTAGACTTTTCTGATGCATACGGTAGTCCTCCCCAAGTTTTGGGACAATGCAGCATGCATCCCACATTTGTTGTTGTTTTTATGGCCAAACTGAATTGTTTCTAACCAAGTCTCATAATGCCCCACCTGCTGTTCTTTTTCTACAGTTTTGTATTTCACCTGATAAAGAAGGGCTCAAGTCAGTGACACTGATATATAGGCTACTGCCCAGTCCTAAAAACATACTTGCCTGCTATAGGCCAAATAGCCCATTTAGTAGCAAGTGTAGCCTAAGCCTCTTTCTGTGATGATATCACTTGTATCACTCTTATGACTAAAATTAATTTCTTGTGAGTCATGCTTGTCTTGATAAAAACAGAGAGAAACATGTAAACACATGTTTAATTAGGGGAGAAGTTGTAATGCTGGCTGTGAGTTATTTGGGTCTACACTCAGCAAAATTCACGGTCATATTTCTGCATTGAAGATGCTGACAAACAGTATTTTGCAATTCAGTGTTTCCCCCAGAAATATATCCAGGCAGGGTGGCAAACCATGAAACAGCATTTGAATGTAAACTCTCCACTTAAGCCCACTTAATGTGTGAGCAGCTCCTTAAAGTAGGGTCACCAACATATTTCACTGAGACCCTGGGATATATTACCACCTCTTCATGTCCAAATCATTTACAGAAGAATTAAATGAATAGATGCCACAGAAATAAATCTCTACAGATTTGACTAGTTTGTGTTTGTAATACTAGTGGTGATCCACAAGACTAAACGAAAAGTTTGATTACATGCATAATCTGCCTTATATGTGTATGGTTTATAAAGGAAGAGACAAGTTAAAACAAAGAGACAGTAATAATAATACAACATTTACTTCATGTATTTCCTCAGGCAAACTGTTTTAAAGCCCTGATTGATTGGTCCCATTAACTGCACATCGGTCTTATATTAATTTTCTCATTTGTGTTCATGTAAATGGTCTAACATTGTGTAGCATCACATTAAATTGGCATTATCAATTAAATGAGTCGCAACAAAAGAATTTACATGGAGTAGCACCTATTGCCACAGTAATATAGCAAGTGCCACATACAGTAATGTCGATCTCAGGATGCTGCAAGAAATAATGTTACTAAAGAGCTACATTTACCAGAGCTCACGAACGAAAACAATTTAAGTAAACATTTTCAAGTAAGGGACAAAAAGAGAAAAAGCCAAACAACTGCAAGGTCCTTGGAAATCATCAGTATGACATCTTACTGTGAAAAATGTTATAGACATGTTTTAGATAAACGAGACGTTCCTCAAGATGCCTCAAGACATCCTGATAAGAGATGTCTTATGTAAGACATGTCCTAAGATATCTCAAGACATGGTGATTGCTGGGTGTGCAATCAGTTGTTTTTTTTTCACTTTTATCTGATGCATAAGACAAGGAACACTTTTTAAAGAAAATTCCAGGCCAGCATTTCATTTCTGACAGTTTGTGTTTATATTAACATAGAACCCTGAAGCTTAAGGCCATGGGACAGTGACGGGCTTTCATGTGACTGGCATCTCTGAACCAGCGAGTCATGACCTAATAATGACCTAACATTCCAATAAGTTCTGTGTTGATTACAGGGATGTACTGGGACAGAAATTTTGCCCGGGTCTTTGGGATGGAGCAGCCTTTTATGAGAGTGCGTGAAGAGTGCACGTGGAAAATGTTTGGAAGTAATTTTAATACTAATACTACATAATGGCATAGAGATGTAAAACAATCAAAACAAATACAGCCTTTGTGGTATAAAGAGAATCTGGTGTTGCTAAAGACCTTCAACTCAGGATGTTTTACACACCTGCCTCCTCCGACTGCAGAGCTACATCTGCATGAAAATGAAGTTGTATAAATGACATCAACTTATACAATTACCAATATCTAACCATTGAAAAAACTAACCAAAGTAAAAGTAAAGATTTCTACTTCAGCAGACCATTACATTAAAGGCAGTGGTGGATCTTCTCTTTATTTCTGTTTTATACAATTTCAAACAATTTCTATTCATAAAACAATTGCCAATCCAGCCCATCCATACTTCTCCTGCCTGTCCTCTTCCTCTTCATCCTTTTTCTCCTCCTCATCAACACCATGAATGGAGGCACCCTGTGTCTCAGTATCACCTCCACTATGGACTTAACTAATAACAATAGTAATAATAACACACTTTATTGATTATAATATTAAAGGTCCAATGTGTAGGAATGTCTCCCATCTAGCGTTGAGATCATATATCGCAATCAACTCTCTCGCACCACGCAGTTCAAAGTACGTATTACAGCAACGGTAGCCTTCACGCTTCAAAAAGCCGATCTCTTGCTATTTTCAATATCCTTTTTCTTTTTCTGGGCAAAGAAGAAGACTCCTGTTCCTGAAATTTGGATTTTGAATACGTGTGGTCCTCCATGTTTCCTTCTTCAAACTTGCCGGGAAGCTACCATACCCATTAGCAGCATTAGCAGCACCTGTGAGTTTATCATGTGACAGTGAAAACGCGAAAGGCGGAGCGGTATGTCCTGTATGTCCCTTACCGGCTAACGTATTTCAAGATGCCACATGAATACGGAGCGTCTATCCCAGTTCATGCGAATGAAAATGTAAAATGTCAAGCCAATAGGAATACTTGGAATTGATGATGGTGGTAAATATTCATGAAAAAGAACAAGTTTGTGAACGGGCAACACAGATTTTGATAATGAACAACTAAACACGTTACACACTGGACCTTTAAACTTCAATACTTTGCATAGGCTGTATTTCCATACAAAGACAATACATTAAATGATAGGCCTATATCGATCAGTTTAGAAAGTCATTATTATGGTAATAAATGCCTTAACTAGTCCATCTTAAACCCGCTTTGACCTAATGCACACATATTATTGCCAAGCATGCAGATAGTGCATCTGTCATGTGGGTCCTGGTCCTGTCCTGGTCCTGCCTCATCAGTGCGCTCGCTGACAGTGGTATTAACCTTGACCTTTCCACTACGGAAAAGGTTGGTTCATTTTCTGGCATTTTGCCGCGTCTTGCTCTAACTCTTTCTTTCTTTCTTTTTAACCGCAACTTCTCAGCGCCACCCATTTATTTTTCATCTTCACCACTTTATTTTTCCTTCTTTTCGACATTTTCGTTTTTTTCTGTGATCATAACTTCGTGAAAGTAAGTTTTCAGGCTGAGGGTCAGGCCAGTCTGCCCCTAGTTGATAAGGAAGGAGATTATACCCTGATGTATTCTGAGCTGCTGTGTTGCGTCATTAATACCAAACAAATCTGTAAGGTCTGAATTAGCCAAATGTCTCATTTTTAGCAGAGAAGCACTGCATTTATGTGAGCTGTGTTGGGAATGATGCTCTGTCTGGAACAACTGAGGTAAAAATAGTAAATGAAGACTTAATCAGAATCTCAAACATATGTAGACTATAGCCTATAAATGGCACTGGCACTGAACAGCCTGTCATTTTGATCAATGATATTGACAATAATGTTGATGATCATGATTTTTGATTTGAGGCTCCAATTAGTCCCCTTCAGCTGTGCTCTTCCTGATATGTTTTGCAATTAGAAAAGTATGCTCAAAGCACTGATGATATGTGTATGCCTCTAATATCAGAGTTCTTGTTCCATATTGGATCTTCCTCTCAGTGGATTCGAGTCATGTTCTGTTTATTAGGCCTCCAAGGTCTGTGCTGAGCCTGTACTGGGATCAAATTGATTTTAGCTCAGGTCTTAGGGGCTTCCACTGCCACGCACAGGAAAATCACTGACCCACATTAGCCTTATTTATGGGGGCATTGGAGCCTTTCAAAGCCGTGAATTGCAGGAGGACAGGAATTCACAATGCAGACATTAAAGGGACACCTACTGGTGGACTGAGGTCACTGCCCTTGGTGTCCATTCATATGATCATGTCCATTTATTCACCCAGAACATTTGATTCAGAGGTGCAGAACAGGTATTGTCATCATCCTCCTCCTTCAACATCATCACTTGCCAATGCAACATGACTTGTTTACCAACCATTTAATTATTAAGTATTAATCATATTAAGGCTTAAAGCAGTGGACTACTGTTAGTAGTAGTTCTGTAAGATACACAAGATAAGGTATTTTGGTATGAAAACCCACATTTTTAATTTGAACAAGTATTCTGTATAAATAATTTCAATGCAAATTACTTGCACCCCTTTTGGAGATATTCCAGGAATGGTCTTCTACCCTCATCCATGAAGGGTGCATTAATCACATTACTTCCAAAAACAGGAAAGCCAAACACAAAATGTAAAAATATGCACCTAATTAGTCTTTTCAATTCAGATACAAAGATACCTTGCAAAGTTCTTGTAAGAAGATTAGAGAGCCAGCTCCCTCGTGTGGTGGGAGAGGACCAAAATGGTTTTATTCAAGGTAGACAGGGCTTTCACAATGTCGAAAGAGTGCTTAATATTTTATACAGCCAGAGAGGGGCAAAAGACACAGCTTTACTCTCACTTGATGCAGAGAAGGCCTATTTCTTATATTCAAATGAAGGGGGCATGGGTATTTCACAGACCAAAGCAGCAAGTTGGCTGCTTTGCTTTCCCTCCCTCCGTCTCGCCCCACCGCTAAGACAACATATTTTGCCAGGAAGAGAGTGGACAATGGGGATCAGACCCCTGGTAGCTGCTGCCTTTTTCTTCAAGTATCAGCTAGCTAGCAGCCAGCCACCAACCCGTTGTGACCTTGTGAGCCAGTCCACGGCGCTGAGGTTTGCGCTGGCTCTGGTCCGTCTGCGTTCTCCTCCTGACGAAGCAGTCTAAAGGCCCTGACACACCAACCCCGACGGCTGACCGTCGGCAGAAAAGGCAGTCGGACTGATCAGTCGGCTCCCCGATGTCCAAAAAGTGCCTTGGAACACAACGAAGCGACGCGTATGTTCTGTGCTGCGCAAGACGTAATACGAAAAATGAAAACCGGAAATGACAAATGCGTCATGTGGGTCTGGCTTCTCCAGCTAACAATAATGATGGCTTGTTCGAAATACGATCTCGTATTTTTCAAAAATAGTTCAATGAAAAGTGTTTCTGAAAGCATTTTAATAGGCCATGCAGTTGCTGAATCTGTCTTCATTTCAGATCAACAAAGGTCAGTTTAAAAGATTTCCGTCAGATTTTGAGAGGTGTTTGTCACTCACCCCGCACTCCACCAATCGGAGTCGGTCATTGAGTCCGACTGCCCCCCCCCACTCAGCAAGTGGGGGGGGGGGGCGCGCGCACACACACACACACACACACAAACACACACGGTCCAGTTCTGGTGGTCGATGAACGCTAGGTGCTGATTAGCTCTCATGGGTCGGGTGGGTAGCACACTGCCATGAGTCCATGACGCTAATGTCTGATTACTCCATGTTTTCATTGTGATATTTTGTGATTACATTATAAATCTGCAGCATTCTCTGTCAGGTAAATACAGTAGTACAATGTCTTCCTCTGATGTAGAAGTAGCCTACACTGTAAGTCAGTAGTAGGCTGTACAGTGGAGTTGCATATTAAGTGGTTTGGGGACCTTCTGTAAGTCATTGTGGGGTTAAATTTGGTTTTGATGAATTCTACAAGCAGCAATACCACAGGCCAATTAATCGCCCGTTCCAAACAGGCACATTTTCAACGGTCACTGCACTAGTAGCAAATAAACCCAGGAACCAGACAAAATCTGCCAACCTCAAGTTTTATTTGCTCTGGCAGATGCTGGCGATGCCAGGCTACTAACTAGTTGCTTCAGTCTGAATCTGTGAGATAGCCATGCCCCCTTCATTGAATATAAGAAATGAGAGTGAAATAAATAAAATCAAAAATCTTATTCAAAATAAAAAACGTATTATTTATTGCCTTGTTTATTTATTTCAGGATGTTTTTCATAGGCATACTGTATTTATTTACTGATTTATAGAATATTGAATAAAAGGGAATTCCATACTTACCAGAAAAAAAGTAGTCTTTTATAACGCCTGCCTAAAATATTCTGTGGGGGTCCTCAATGGGTCCTTTAGGCGCTTCGGACAGCTTTTTGTCTCTCCCCTCTGATTGGCCCCTTACTCGTTTCGTTCCTTGACAAGCAAAATAAGTGCTGCTAGGCTGAGTTTGGTCGTAAGAAAAAAGCACTGTACGTTATAAACATGAACATCCCGAAGATGACTGAGGAACGACCTGAAAGATCCGATGGGAAGATTGTGAAAATGGAGGTTGACTACAGTTCAACTGTAGACCAGCGTCTCCCGGAATGCGAAAAAATGGCTAAAGTAAGTCTGAAAGAGGCCACAGCCGGCTGAGTCATGGTGCATTAGTATCATTGCGTTAGCATCCAAGCTAACATCGACTTTTTTGTCACCAAATGTAAACTCCTTTAACTAATATATTAAGCGTAAATCACTCACAAATGATGGATTTGTTAACGTTCACATATTTTAGTTACCCGTTTACTCTCGCATATACTTAACGTTACGTATTTGCTATTATGCTCGCTAGTATGCTAACGTTAGTCTTAGCGGTAACATCTTAAGCTAATTTGTTCGGTAGGCAAATTGCCTTTAATTGTGTGTAAGTCCAAAAACATTAACATTTGTCGTAAGTAATTTAGTGTTACTAACGCTAAGCTTGTGTGTTTTTCTGCAGGAGGGCAAGCTCCAGGAGGCCGTTGAGAGCTTGTTGTCATTGGAGAAGCAAACCAGAACGGTTGGTTTTGTACATTAACGTTATTAGTACTACTTGGTTACTTTCCTTTCATTTCGCTGTGGGAAATCTAACATCTTGGAGGTTGTGCCCCAAATGTGAACGTCATAAATATATTGACGATTCATTATATGACTCAGCCCACTACAAAACACAATAACTTGCAAAACCTTCCCCATTGTTATATATTTTGATCAAAAAGGTCCAATTCAGAGCAATTAATCTTGGTCTCTGCTGGCACATTTACATTGTTTTAACTTGACACACGGTCATCCATAGCAGTGACAGTTGGCTAGGAAGGGTTCTCAGCATTCTGGAAAGCATTGAGTTCTGGAGTGCTGCTTTCCTGCCATTAAAAATTGACCAAAGTAACCAATGTCCTGAAAAACAAGTTTCTAGGAACCCTAATGCATGGTGTTGAGTAGAAACATATAGTCTAGCACAGGGGTGTCAAACTCAATTTCACTAAGGGTCACAATGAAAAATGAGAATCGTATCAAGTATAGTTTATTGACATGCTTTTATTTAAAAAAGTAAAATATTTTTGACTATTATTGCATGTCTCGCATAACCTTATCTCTTACAATTTGGCCCACGTAAAGCCCTAAAAAATCAGCAACAAAGTTCATTTTTAACCCTTGTGTTGACTTCGGGTCACATTGACCCATTTTAGTTTTATATCATAAAGCGCTGAAAATGTGTAGAAGAAAAAATTTACAATTTCAAACGTTGGAAAAAGCAAAAACAAACTGAAAAAAAGGCGTCAAAAATTTGAAAATTATTTTTTTTCAAGGTTGACAGGAAGACAACACAAGGGTTAAAAGCAGGCTACCACACAGCCAACTCAGCATCCTGTTTCACAGGCCTGACTATGCAAACTCACTGGTTGTGTGGGAATTTCTGAGTCTCAAAGTCGGCAAATCTGCCAAATTCTGCTTTTAGTGTCTCGTAATTGCAGTTTGAAAAACAGTTCCCCGTCTTTTTGGTTTGGCGCACAACTAGACGGGCCAAAATGTATTCTGTGAACCTAAATTGATATGCGGCCCGAGTTTGACACATGTGGCCTAGTAGTTGAATTTCTCTTGATAAATTAACTTTGCTGGGTCCTCAGCATAACATTTTTTAAGAGTAGTTGTGTTCATGAAATAAGTAATTTATTTATGTGTTATTTTTGTGTACATTTTAGTCCTTTTTTACTTATCTGCCTTCAACCCCTGCTCAGGCATCAGACATGGTGTCTACCTCCAGAATCCTTGTGGCTGTGGTCCAGATGTGTTATGAAGCCAAGGACTGGGATGCCCTGAATGAAAACATCATGTTGCTCACCAAAAGAAGGAGTCAGCTGAAACAGGTCAGATACTTCTTTTTCCCTGATGGCTCTTTGTGCCCCCAAAAGTAATCTTGCAAGCCGCAGTACTGACTAATCAAATTACCCAAATACGAACACAGTTTGTTGTCAAGATATCGAGCACACCATGTACACTCTGCAATATTAACACCGTCCTATAGTTTGAAGCCTTGGATTCCTGTTTTGAAATGATCTCCCCTGAATGACAATGACACATTTTTTTCTGCTTTGTCTTATCAGGCTGTTGCCAAGATGGTGCAAGAATGTTACAAGTATGTGGATTCTGTGACTGACCAGGCCATCAAACTGAGACTCATCGACACACTTCGCACTGTGACTGCTGGCAAGGTCTGGAATGTCCTTATGCGTGTTAAAACAGAGCTGTATACTAGAGACAAAATGAAAGTTGTGTAGATTTAAGCAGTTGTTAAATTTAAAGGGAAACTATGGCCATTTTCAAGACGTATACATGTTATTCCTATGGTACTTCCTTTGGACAGTCCAAAACAACTTTGTCCGAAATCCAAAAACCAGCGCCAGAACTCAAATTTGTGATGTCATTAAGTATAAAGTCTGGAACTGCTATCTAGACAATGAATTGGGAAATATGTTTTAGATCACAATGAGAACACCTAGGAGACTGTTCTGATTATGTGGGTGCACTTTCTGTTTCACAACTGAGAACACTAAAATAGAATAAAGCTCATTTGGGTAAAAAAAGAAAAAAAAGAAAAATCAGTCTCTCATTCATTGGCCACGGAGCAGCTCCAAACTTTATTCTTGATGATATCACACGTTTGAGGCTTACTTCTCTGGTTTCTGGCTTTGAGAGAGAGTAGCTCATGTTCACAGATTTTGATTGAACTATCCTAGGCCATGAAAATAACGTATATTAGAATTCTTAATTTTAGGCGTGCAGAATCATAAATAATTATGGACTATTGTTATTACCATATCTATGTCTAAAACATTGGAACACCCAGAGCAGATGATGAATAAATAACGCTTAAAAAGCGTCAAGACTAAACTTGCTAAAGAGTTCCAGTGGGGACCAATTACAATCATTAGATCTGAGAAAAGTCATTTAGTTAGTTTTGATGCTCACGTTGATTTTACATTCATTTGGCTTATGTGGTGCACAAAACGGCATGGGTGCTGTGCCTAAGCCTTGTAATGGTAGGATAAACCCTGAAAGTGATTTACAATAGGAACTGTTATAGTATAAGCATTAAAACAGGGACATAATGCAATAATGAATGTCCATTAGATGGCCATTCCACTTAAGACATAATCTCCTCTTCACTAATTATGTCCATCTCACAGATATATGTAGAGATTGAGCGTGCGAGGCTGACGAAGACCTTGGCCAATATCAAGGAGCAGAGTGGAGAGATCAAAGAGG
This sequence comes from Zingel zingel, assembly GCA_023566125.1. NCBI lineage: Eukaryota > Metazoa > Chordata > Actinopteri > Perciformes > Percidae > Zingel > Zingel zingel. The sequence continues at coordinate 28,327,453 of CM042317.1, read as the reverse complement.
CAGCTTCCATTCTTCAGGAGTTGCAGGTAGGGGGCTAATGGCCTTCATTTTCTTGCTTTTAGGATGAAGATTCAGAAACAGCTGTACTTGTGGGGACAAATAGTCACATATTTATGTTTTGGGTTTGAAAGAATTTGGTTGTTGGGGGTATTCTTTGTCACCACATTTCTATAGGGGGACATTACACAAACTAAGTGAATAGGGAGTTTAATGGCTTGCTGTTTTGGAAATTGATAAAAAAAAAAAAATGTATATAATTTAATATAATGTATTTTTTTTTTTTCCTCAGGTGGAGACATATGGCTCCATGGAGAAAAAGGAGAAGGTGGAGTTTATCTTGGAACAGATGAGGCTTTGCATTGCTGTTAAAGATTACATTCGCACCCAGATCATCAGCAAGAAGATAAACACCAAATTCTTCCAAGAGGAGGGCAACGAGGTAAGAGACAGAGGCCAGGAATTGAGCGTTAACAAAATATTGCATTATATTGTTGGCTTGACAACGACTGGTGATGAAAAGCATTTGGTGACTGGCCTGTGTGTTCGCTTTTGCAAAACTTTGTTGGTGGATTTGAACTGAGTTGGTTGGTGTAACACTAACTTTTCCCCTTTTGTCTGATGACAACTCAGGAGTCCAAGCTGAAGTACTACAACCTGATGATTCAGGTAGACCAGCACGAGGGCTCCTACCTGTCTATCTGCAAACACTACCGGGCTATCTATGACACCCCCTGCATCTTAGAGGACAGCAGCAAGTGGCAACAGGTACATGGGCTTTCTCTCAAGGCCACAGTATACTATTACATAGTATTAAACATATACATTTTTTTTCCTGTAGTCAATGAGAAAGTGTGTTCGTTTTTACTAGTGTCTGGAATTCACACTGCTAAAAACCCTTTTTTGATTAAATGGTTATGATAAAATGTAATGCAGCAACAAAATGAATTGTGCTGTACTATTTTCCTGTCTGTTTTCCTGCCTTAGCGCTGGAGCACAGTACCATGTTTAAAGAAGAAACAATATGTTTGGAAATGCAATAAATGACTGTACCAACCCTGAATGAATAAGCGTAAACTCTGTTCTTTAGTAAGGAGAGGTTCGCCTTTAGTACTGAATTCTAGATTTTTTTTTTTTTTCTATGAACAATGACGATTGCAGCATAGTTTGCAATAATAAAGTTTGCGATTCTAAAAAGACAACACTATATATCTAATTTAAAACGTTACTTTGCGTGTTGCTATAAAAGCCATGAATGCATTTGTATTTCAGGCCCTGAAGAGTGTGGTGCTGTACGTGATTCTTTCCCCTTACGACAATGAGCAGTCAGACCTCGTGCACAGAATCAGTGAGGACAAGAAACTGGAGGAAATCCCTAAATACAAGTAAGACATACTTTTGTGCTCTTCTGCCTGTTGGCTTTACCATACACTTAACGGTCCTCAGACCTGATATGATGTGGGTCCAAATTTCTCAATAGAGTATATGTAATTACAGCACTTTTACACACAATTACGTGAGAGCATTTAGCTACTATGAATGGGCAGAGGTGTGTTACCAGGAGAAAAACGAGCAAATCTTTTAAATGTAAAGGCCATCTGAATCAACAACCAACTGTACAACATTAGTCTATGTCTGCAGATGTTGAAATGTGGCCAGCAACTGAATTTCCTGACACACATATGCAGCACATATAAAGTGAGACATTTGCCTAACTTTTGTGTGAAAAGAGGCTGCTGTGTTTCCTACTTCAGGGCAATGATCATAGCCACTTTCATGTACTGACATCACATGCAAACACTAGAGCCAGGTGTGGACAGAGGGGATTTTCACTATATTCCTCCCCCATTTCTAGGGACCTTTTGAAACAGTTCACGACTATGGAGCTGATGCGCTGGTCTTCCCTGGTGGAGGATTATGGGAAAGAGCTGAGAGAGGGCTCACCTAATAGCCCTGCCACAGACGTCTTCTCTTATTCAGAAGAGGGGGAGAAAAGGTGGAAGGACCTGAAGAACCGAGTGGTGGAGCATGTAAGTCCCACAATCAAGTGTAGGCTCTTCTCATTTGGAGCTGATGCATACATATTTAGATGGCTTGACTGAGAAATTTTTTTATGCTTGACAGCAGGGGGACATCTAATCAAATACATTTTCTAAGAGCATCTCAACTGCCTTGCTGTCCCAAACGGGGCTGGCACATTCAATCCAATAATTAATCATCAAGAGGCATCTTATCGTGACAAATATTGGCCATGGAAAATGCATTAGACGTTATCAAACAGTCATTTTTTTTTTTTTACTTTTTGAGTTAGAGTGATGAGCATTCATAGAAAGTGAGGCTGTAAATATTGCATGAAAATATTGAAACTACATTTACATTGACAGTCAATGTCTGATTTAAACCTTCCTTGAGCGTACAGCGAATGAGCGGTTTCAAGCTCAAAATGCTATATTAAAACCCAAAAGATTGATTCCTACCCATTTAAGTAGTTAAGAATCAAATTGGAGTAAATGGGGTAAAATTACTAGAGAGAGCAGTAAATGGGCCCTGCAAGCAAAATGGAAAAAAATGATGGCTGTGATATTGAAGCAGTTTCAGTGGCAATACTGGCAGACTGTTATGGGCGATTGGTAATGGATGATTGGATTTCACTCATGCATATTTGTTTTCAGCCATTAGTGTTGGTGTGATCTGAGAAGCCTCTCTATTTAAACCTTAAACACTTATTATATAATATTCTGCTGCAGATATATATTAATGAAATTCTCCTTTTCCCCCTAGAACATCAGAATAATGGCCAAATATTACACCAGAATCACAATGAAGAGGATGGCTGGACTCCTTGACCTCTCTATTGATGTAAGTAACAGCCTTACTAATTATCTTAATTAATGCAGCCAGTATGACAGCAGTTAGTAGTTGCTTTTAGGTTTGGGTGAGGAAATTAATCCTCAGGATTTGGTCTCCTGAAAGACTAACATGATGTCTGTGTGCTCCAATATTTTGTCAGGAATCAGAGGAGTTCCTCTCCAGCCTAGTTGTAAACAAGACCATCTATGCCAAGGTCGACCGGCTGGCTGGCATCATCAACTTTCAGAGGCCTAAAGACCCCAACGACCTGCTCAACGACTGGTCGCACAAACTCAACTCTCTCATGTCTCTGGTCAACAAGACAACACATCTCATTGCCAAGGAGGAGATGATCCACAACCTGCAGTGAAACTAGATCATAGTGCATTATTTCATGTTTTGGTTCTTATTTGTTTTGTTTTTCCTTCTGTGGGAATGTTTTTGAATATACAGTATATTGGCGGACTGTGAATGCAGCGTAATTACAATGTCATATAATTGGAGTTAAATCTGCAGCACATGCGCAGCAACTGTTCATTTTTCACTATCCAGTAAAACCTTGAAAATAAACGCATGAGCACCTCTGTACCTTGCACCCATCTGTCAGTGACTGGATCTCTAAATATGCTTCCCATTTTCATGTTTTGGATTATACACTGTGGTGGAAGTTGTTGCTGTATGAAAACATGGCTAAATAGTATTTTAAATGTATCCTTAGCAATGTAGACAAATCCATTTCATTTGGTTAACATTTTGTATGTAGGTTTTATACAGTGTATATAACCTAAATGGCATACATTCTAATATGACACATGTTAAAGAGATAGTTTAGCTTTTTTGAAGTGATCCCCGTGCACAGCCTACATGTCCTTGTGTCAGCTTCTCCAAACTGAAGGCATGCTGATCGTCATCTACTGAAGTAATACACTGACTATTGATAAGGCCCTCGTACAACCCCCTCTTCAAAATATTTAAACTATCCCTTAAGGTTCTTTAAACATGACTGCAACACATCCATGTGTATTCTGTATAAGCTTTAGAAAATACAAGCGTAAAAAAACGTATCAGATTGCTGTTAATTCACCTAATGAGATCTGGAGAAGGAAAACAAATCTTCCCTAGTTTTGTTCATCTGAGGAATTATAGTGTTCACTCTGTATGACAGTTTGACTACTACTTACAGACAGGTGACAAACTAAAGAAAACTTCTGAATAAATGTGAAGGAAATGCAGATGCTTCCATTTGTAAAATGGATATCAAGGAGCATTGAAGCTATTCTGACAGCTTATGGTGACCTAACAACGTACTGTAGGTGTTGGTGTTTTCTTTAATTTGGCAGCCACCTGCACATGCACAGCCCTACATAATGCATAACCCTCTTTACAGTCTATGGCATAACCTCATGTCTGACTAACCCGCCCACTTTGCAGCCAGAAAGACTAGCAGCTCCAATAGTGGTCACACATAAGGTCATGCACCACCTGAAATTCTATTTTAATTGATAAATAGTAGCCAACACATTACGTTACATTACGTATGTTATCTAGAATGGATAACCAAGGTTGAGGCTATTAACTAAACACAGTGGTGATGTGTTTGGTTACATTTATATAGATATCTCATAATTGAAACCAAAACAAAAATAAACAATTTTGATTTACATGGATATACATTTATCATCATGTCATTAGAGGCAAGGAAAGTCTAAATGACATCAATACATCTCACACTATACTGATACCATCTCACCATCACAATTTCACCTCCAGCAGAGGCAGCATCTGCAGGATGCTCTGGGAAAGCAAATACAGTACAGTGCCATTCAAATGACTATTATACAGAAGAGGAGGCAATGACATCACTGGTTTGACCTTTTTTGTTTGAGTGAGCTTTCTCTGATATATATATATATATATATATATATATATATATATATATATATATATATATATATATATATATATTTAGTTATTATTAGTATATGTTGGTATTTTTAAATTGCGTGTAGTATTTAGGACAATGTCAGCCTCGACAGTTGAGTGGCTCTACTAGAAACTCTCCAGCTAAAATACAAACTCATATTGCTGATGGCATCTCATATACAGTTTAATAAGCCTGATAATAAATAGCCCCAGATAACAAAAGCAAAGAGAGTCAGCAGCATAATTCCCTTTGGTTGTTAGCATATTTTGAATCAAAAACAAAAGATTTTGCCCCAGGATATATTGCCTCATTTTTTTTTTTTTTATCATGCCAACATAAGCCAAAGTAGTTTGCAAATGTGTGTTCACAGAAAAAAATGTCACATCTGTGTTTTTAATGCTTTTCATATAAATAAACAAGTTATTAAGTGTTTTTTTTATTGTCCCAGTTGTACAGCCTATATGGCCAATTCTAAAATATCACAGTTAAACTTCTATTTGTTCATAAATTTAAGAGTACTTTTATTAGAATTAACAGTAAATGGTAACCCTAAGTTATATGTTTGAAATGAATAAAATCAAAAGAATTTTAAGACAAACGCTTTTTGACAAGGAAGATCCCTGCCTTGAGAGGCCACACACAAACACACGCAGTCACACAGTCCTCGCAACCTTCAGCTCAGTGCATTCCCACTATGCTTTGCGATGGTCTGACAAGTGGATCCAAGATGGCGTAGAAAGTAAAGCTAGGTAAGTGTTGACTTCCCATTTTCAGCCCTTTCAGTTGTCTTTTTCATCGCAAAGCCACTGGCACGAATACCCTTCACAAATCATTATGATAATGACGAATGCTTTGAGTTCATGCAAGGAGTAAAACACGATGTCATATCAATTATATGCGCCTAAACACCGTAGCAAAATTACAGGCCCCAACCCGTTTTGTTTCGGCGAACCTAGCTAGCTAGCTAGCCAGCTTGCTAGCTAGCGTGCTAATATTAACAAACCAGCCAGCTATTCTTGTTGTGAGCTTACCAGTTTGATGCCAAGAAAGGCCGTGTTTTGGCTAGCAAGCTAGCTGTTAGCTACGCATACTCTGGTTAGTGGCAACGCTGTTTATCCTGGGCAAACGTAAACGGCAAGTTAACCAACATTGTGGGGACATTTTTCAGGGCTTTGTAACGCTGCCGTCATCGCTCTGACTTGCAACAGTCATGACAAGTTCACTAGACAAACAACAGCTAGCTAAAACTCTACCTGCTGAAAGACGAAACAAGTCATTTCCAACGTTTGTTTTTATTAGTGTCTGCTCTCTTGATGTCTAATAATTGAATTAGATTGAAAATGTGCAAGTTTTATAGCCGTGTTTTCTACACATTGCTGCGAACGATAACGTAGCTAACTGTCAAGCCAAATAACGTTATGTCAGGATGAAAGCAATCGATGTTATTTTACAACTATTCTCAGCTAAAAAAATTGCTTTCTTCTCCACTGTAACATTACTGCAGTCGAAACAGTAGCCTCTGTAGTAGGATCCCACGACTGGACACTAAAAACAAGGCAGGTATCCACCCACAGTATCCCGCCAAACTATTTGTTGATACCTCTGAATTGGCTGGCTTGCAAGAACTAACATTAGGTAACAGCTATTCTTACTGTTACAAATAAAAGTGTAAAACGCGGCATAGGTTTTTAAAATAAGCTCTCATAATTGGAGAACGCCCTGTGTTAAGATCAGTCCTATGTTTCCCTTTCCCAGCAACAGACCTTGTCTGCTAACCCAAGCAACTTCCCACCCTCATTTTGCATGCCTCATACTATACAACACAACTAGATTCTGACGATTATATGTTGTCCCTCAGTGTTGTAAGATAGAAACATTAGAATGTCTTAGTTGCCACTATGGCAATAATGGCATAAGGCGACTGCCTTTTTATGTGGTGCATGTTTTTAAACTATGGTTTTGACATTAATCAAATACAATCTGTGGAAACAGGGGCTGGACCAGTGTTTCTTGTTTAAGATGCTCCAGAGAAGCTATGTGTTATTATGTAATAGTGTTGCAGCGATATACCGGTTTCATGGTATACCATAGTATGAAAATTGATGGTTATCATTTCATGTACATTTGCTTATCTACAGTATTGAAAAAAGGAAGACGTTTTACACATACTTCCATTTAAAGATGGTTTCAAGTTTGAATTATATTTAAATTTAGAAGTTTGTTCAACCCCGCAAAAACTCTGTTTTTATGTCTTTAAGGGTTGCAACTGATGATGATAATAATAATAATAATAACAGTGTAATACCGTATACCATGAAAGCGTGACATATTCTGCGAAGTCACCGTACTTTGAAAAATATCATACCGTCGCAACCCTATTACGAAATGGGTGCTGCAACATTATTTGTCATAATAATTTGTTATTGGTCAGTGGAATAGGGCTGCACAAAATATAGATTTAAAAAAAAAAAATAATAATTTTAAGCATCACCTCAATATCCACTTGCGCAAAAAAAAAACATTGCGAAAGGTTGCAACATATCGCGGAAGACACTCGGATTTTTTGTGTTGGTTGAAAGAAAATATCAGTAGAAATTCATCGTCATTCTTTTTTTATTGGTGCCTTTTTATATTCAATGTTCAATAAAAGAATGTTATGAATGATTTCCTTTTTATTTGTTTTAAATTCAACAAGCAATTTGTTGTACCTTTAGAAGAATACTGAAAGCAGCAGAAATGCAGAGCTGAGTACAGTTTTTTTTTTAACTTTTTTAATTTCAAACATACATACACACAACATATACATTAGGAACGCACATTAGGAGATACTCGTACAGTTTCAGTTCTAACATATAATCACGCCCTCACCTCCTATCTTCAAATATTCTGTCCCTCTTAAAAGAAGGGGACATAATCAACATGTAACAGTGAGTACATACCTTTACTGTCAGCTGTACTGCAATAGGTGTGAAAATACAACTTAAGTGGAAAAGAGAAAAAAAAAGGTGACATTATCTGTATTACTGGTAACCATCTTTGATCAAACCTGTCTGACTTGAGCTGTAATCTTGCTGTGATTTTCTCCATGATGAACACACTTTTTACCCTTTCTCGCCATTCCGTTATACTGGGAGGCTGTGGCTTCAACCAAGGAGCTGTAATTGTTTTCTTTGCTATTAAAAGCAGAATTCTCAGTAAGGAAGTCAAGTAGCTGAGTACAGTTTAATATGTTTATTTGTCACAAGTAATGTCGTTATCGCGATATTCAATTTTATCGCATATTTTCCTCATATTGTGCAGCCCTAATGTGCATATAGTATACAAGCATACATTTCCATACAGCCTACTCATAAGATATAGTATTCTTCCTCATCTGAATGTTTACATTTTTTGAGGAAGTGAACTTGGTGGCAGTTCACTTTTTTTTTTCTTGTGGAAAAGATGACATTGTGGAGAGAGCTGTAATATATTGTCAGATACTGTACGTGACACACTGAAGTGTTTGTTTAGGACATGCTTTTGTCCATGTTAAATTTGCATAAACATATAGTGTCTTTCTGAGAAGATGGAGATGGGTGTGCTGTCATTAGCATCATTGGAAAATATTGCATGTATTGGAAAATGTTACCTTGTTGGCATCAGTGTTAATTCCGTATGAAATAAATGAAGTTAAACCTATGATAAATGCTATACATCAACACTAACTTCAGATTTAGTTTGTGTCATGTCTAGGGTTGGGTACCGAAACACGGTGCCAATAGGGCACCGGTTCCGATGTAAACGGTAGTAACGAGACCGAATAAGAACGAAAATTTCGGTGCCTGACTTTTTTTTTCCAGAAGCATCACTGCACAGGATGCTACGTTACCGTTAGCTAGTAGCTGGATTAAACACACTGGTTAAAATGCTGACTGCTTACGTTAAGCGGTGTAAAGTGTGACTGTATTTCCCTGTAGATGATTCCAACACCGGGACGTAACCGTCTGACTGCAGCTGCCGTTGTCGGAAAAAACAACACACAGACTTGAGTTCACTTGAAATTCGCCAGCCTTGTGGTGCATTTTGAGTTATTGTAAAAATACCCTTTTCCCATTTGGTGCTTGTTTTTGTCATTTATCAGCAATTTACTGGTGAAATAAGTCATTGTTATAAGTTATTGTTATTACATTATTAATCAATCATTTTAATTTTGACCATATGGCCTTAGCAATAAACAAGCCGTTCTTTAATGTCGCCAACTTTTTTTCTATTATATACATTATAAATATATTAGATATTTTTCGGTTCAGGCACCGTTTTAAAAGTATCGATTTAGCACCGGTATCGGAAAAAACCCAAACGATACCTAACCCTAGTCATGTCATGTGTGCACCCAACATGTACTGTACATTAGCTAGAGAGTTTGTATGTATGTTGTGGTCCTCGGAGACAAGAACTGGCCGGTCAGGCATTGCCAGTTGTGCTTGAGCAGCTGCTACAAGCATAGTTGCCTGTTGCCGGATATTCAAGAAGTAACTATCGCACTGCAGTGTTAATATGCTCTTTTTTGCAAAATTACGCCAACATGGCAGGTCTAATCAGTTTTTCCCTCTTCTTGCATGGTCAGTTAGGGCACATGAAATGCCCAATCAGTGTTTTTAATGAAATGCCTTTTTTTTTTTTTTTAACCAGGATGTGACATTATCTGTTATTTGATGATTTCGTGATACTGCTAATGCAGCTTTAACATACAGTAGCTGTCTGCTGTCTCACTTTCAAGGACTAGCTGTTACAAATGAACCCAAAATTACAGAGCCACAGGGCACACATTCACTGTTCCCTTTGAGCCAGTCATAATCAAAAGCTGAATTCCAGGCTGTGGTGAGGGCCAGGATGGAAATCAGCATCAGCAAATTGTTGTGGAATTTTAATTAGCAACCACACGTTTGTTTTGCCAGCCATCTTTGTGCATAATAACTATAATGATGCTTTGATAAAAGGTGTTTTTCTGCCAGCCTGAGATAAGCTGCAATGCCAATGGTGAAACGAGTAAGGTTGAAATCGGACCAAAAGTTACTAAGCCAAGGTTGAGCTTTTGTTTCCCTGGTGTTCCCCAACAGGTCATGGTGTACCATTCTATCCAGATCTGTGCTGGTTGGTGTGAAGGTCTTGTAATCTCAGACTGAGGTTTAGATTATCATGCTGTAGTCCAGCTGCTTTTGTGTTTCTTAGCTAGATTCTAGCATACATGTTGCTGGGCCCACAGAGACCTGAGGTGGGCATTGTACCGTATATTGCTCTGATAGTTATCTGACATACCAAGCACGGCAAAGAACTAGTGATGACGAAGCCCGACTGGAATATAATGCGGTAAGGGAAGGGTTGGCCGATTCCAATGTCCAGCCGACGCATCGATGCATCCATTAAAATAGATAATTAAATAGTTAGAATCTCTGTTTTTTTCAGAAGGAACATTCAAAAGTTAGCCTGACAAGCCAGACCCACATCAAGATGTTGGGTCTTGGAACTCACCATTGGCAGGGCTCAATCCGAGGGGCGGGATAAACTGTTGTCTTTCAAATTCCCTCTGCACGCAATAGGATAACGCTACAACCAACCAGAGCAATGAAGAATGTATCTGGTCGGCAAAACTCCGAACACATATTCCTTTTTTAAGAGTGACTTCAATGCCGTTCTTTTCTCAAAGAAAAGCTAAACTCCAAATCTCCAGACCGCTGTTCGCCAGCAGCAGCCATCGTCTTTGTTTTCAAGTAGCAGGGTATTCGCGCGAAACCGTCGTAACTCTGCCGTCGTAACTCTGCCGTCGTAACTCTGCCGTCCTTATGTTAAGCTCGCCCACTGACTCTATACACAATGTGATTTGTCCGGCTGGAGTTTGGCTTTTCCAGCTCGCAAGCCAACGGAGAGCTGCTAGATCCCCTGGCTGAAAATTACATTTGCTGCCGCTAGGGTGCGTCTAGATTTCTAGGCTATTCAAAAGTTTTGACAGCTGTGTATTGGAATAATCAGATAAGATGAAAAATGAGAAGAGCCTTCTCCGTGTGCCCTGTTGACATCAGTTATTTGCTTGCTTTCCTCACTTCCTTTTTCTTTGTCTTGCAAAAATTAGCTTAAACTGAATAGCCAATCAAATTGAAATTCCTCTCACCGACAGCTTTGATGCCAATGTTAAATCGTCCGAAACAAGGACCGACTAGTAGCAATGGTGTGTGACACACCGCACCAACTTGGACGGACGCCGATCTCCTAGGTGTGTCAGGGGCAGGCCTTTGAACTCGGTATTTAAAAAAAAAAAAAAAAATAAAGAGGGACACATCCCCTTTCTGATCCAGGTCATATGTGAATTGTCATGACCAGGGATCAACCTGTGTTGACTGGCTTGGTTTGAATTAACAAAAGAAGCGTTAAACACAGGTCCGACTCGAGTTGAACATGGTGTAAAAGCGGTAATAGTTAGTGTTGACCGTTTGGCTTTGTGGCACAACACGCCCATTGCCTTCTGCATACTGTCCAGCATGTCATACTGTCTAGTCTCAATAAAAGCTTCACATTCTGCATTATCAATTATGTTAATGCCCTTAGTCTAAGCAGTCACATGACGCCAGACAGTTGACTCCACTGTTGTTGCTTTGGAGCTTGAGATGATAAAAAAATGTCTCACATAATGCTTTAGGCTTCTCATGTGATCACTGCTTTCCCAGCTAGTTGCAAATGTATTTGAATGTACATTGTGTGAGCAGAGGCCCAGAATATAAGGTATGTAGGAGGAGCCACTCTTAGTGGCCATATTATGCTCATTTTCAGGTTCATAATTGTATTTTGAGGTTGTACCAGAATAGGTTTACATGGTTTAATTTTCAAAAAATACCATATTTTTGTTCTACTGCACATTGCTGCAGCTCCTCCTTTCACACGCTGTCAGGTTTCTGTTTTAGCTTACAGAGTGAGACCTTCTCTCTTAACTTCTGTAACATCTCTGTTGTCAGTTGCACATGCGCAGTAGCTAGGTAAGGATTACATGAGCTAGCTCCAACTTCGGCCTGTACAAGGCAGGATTAGCTGGGAGACTTCTTCTAAACTAGGGCGCACTTCCAACTTTGTGTGGAATACCTGCAGAACAGGGACATTTAAGTAGTTCTATACAATTTATTTTGTAGATTAGGGTGAATTTGTGTGTGTTGTAGCAGTGTTTTGCCATTGAGAACGAGCTAGCATGCTAACGGTTAGCCCCCTAGGCCCCTCGTCTCGGCTAGTGACGTAGAAAGCCGTGCAGATTTTGAACAGCTTGCCCGGAGACCGAAGGCAGGACGGTTTGTATGCGTGTGGAAGTACCAGAGACACAAAATAACAATAATAATCCAATAATAATCCCAGAAAAAGTGATTTTTTTTTTTTTTTAATAATATGGGACTTTAATACACACAGATCAACCACATGAGGACCCGACTCGGTGAGCAGACATCCCCTACATCCACAAAACACCATTCCGTTAATGTAAAAAGTAAGGGCCATTTCTCAGAGCTCAATAAGATGTCTTCTTGTTTTGACGTCTTGCAATATGTCTCAGAGAGTCGCATGTAATAAGTGAGAGTGCAGCAGGGAGAAAAATCCCTTTTCAAATTAAGATTTTAGTTAGCAACGGGTCAAGTTGAGGGTCATTGTTCGTGTGGCGGATTCTGCTCATCTTGTTCTTAAATGGTCTCAGAAAAAGTATTATCAAATGATATTTGAGGCAGATCTGACTTGGTTCCGCCTGATTCATGTAGTGACTTTCGTTATGTCTTGGGAGGCGTGTACACCAAAGTGAGTGGTGGCATTTTAACACGTAGCCTCGCAATAACAAAGTGGCTTTAGAAAGTGGCGTGTATGTTCACGCTGTGACGTTGCAGACTGCCGTTTGCTGTATACAGCGTAGACATACGGATAGCTCAAAATGCGTACGGATTAGGGGTGGTACGGTTCATGAAAAAACATCCTAATCGCTCGGTTCGCATGACTCGGTTGTGTGTGTGTGTGTGTGTGTGTGTGTGTGTGTGTGTGTGTGTGTGTGTGTGTGTGTGTGTGTGTGTGTGTGTGTGTGTGTGTGTGTGTGTGTGTGTGTGTGTGTGTGTGTGTGTGTGTGTGTGTGTGTGTGTGTGTGTGTGTGTGTGTGTGTGTGTGTGTGTGTGTGTGTCGCACGGTTCGTCAGTACACTGTTAATGTGCACTAACCACTTACTGCCGTAGCGCCCACTTTCGACACCTATGTTAGAACACGCGCGACACATGGCAGTGGATTGGACGAACGCATCACGTGGTTCTTGCTGCTCCCGAATTTCAATACGAATAAGATTTCGTATTTTATGAAAATAGTTCTCCGAAAAGTGTTTCTGAAAACATTTTAAGCGAGAAATAGGCCATACAGTTGCTGAATCTGTCTGTTTTTTTTGATCGACAAAGGTCAATTTAAAAGATTTTTGTCAGATTTTGAGAGGCGCCGAGCCGACCGCTCCTCAGGTGGAGTGTGGAGTGCTGCAGGTCACGTCACATGCAGAAATGTCAAGTGGGAGAGATGAGGAAGGCTGCCTGGAGTTGGAGGATGCGCCAGTGTTGTATATAGTCTGGTGTGTGGGAACATTTTGGATTTCATGTTCCCTCTGATGACAGCGGAAATAAAACGATAGATAGAACTGCCACTGTGTGCATGTATTGTACAACATGCATTCAATATGCTAATTTTAGCTATATATCATATGCTGAAGTATATTTCTGGAGTGTTAAAGATTAAAAGAAAAAAATAACAAGAACCATACAGAACCTAAAACCGTGATACGAACCAAACCATGGATTTTGTGAACAGTACCACCCCTAGTACAGATAACACGCCACTTGGCTTTAGGAAAGTGGCGTGTATTTTTACGTGAAGTCATGATGCCATGTTGGATGATTGATCATATAATAATTCTCAAAACATTCCAAACTGTTACTGTTATTTCTGTTTCCAAAGGCAGCAATGCATAACACGTTAAAATCTAGTTTGTAAATCGAGTGTTTATGTGATTTCATACATTAGCAGTGAAATGAATTAATGCATAATATTTGTGTGACTATAATCGTACCAACAAAATCTATAATCGTTGCATTCCTACTTTCAAGGATGGAAATATGTAGACTATTGTTCTACCTCTATGGCCCTGACATATTCCATATAAGATTGACTTTTTGTCCATCTGTAATCTGTTTGAGTTATTTTCTGGAGTGGATGAATGGGATTAGGCGGTCAGCTGTACACATTTATGATGTTTAAAACTGGGAGAGCAAGTGTCGGTAAGTGATCCACCACTCCCAAGAGAAAAAGAGAGGAGCGCTCTCTCTCTCTCTCGCTCTCGCTCTCGTTCTCTCTCTCTCTCTGTTTCTCTGATCTCCCCTTCTCTTAACATTTCACTGTCTCTATGCTGGGAAAAAATGTGGATATTATAAGTTAATATAAGTTAATTTCCTGTAAATTCCACCGTGAAGCATTTACGGAAGGTTTTGTACGGAGTGTTCTTGTGCTATGAGATGTGAAAAACAATCAAACCTAAGGCATTAATGTTACATTATTATTTTATAGAGTCACTGACGTTCTCAAAAATACACAATATATTTCACAATTAAGTTTTATTGAGATGCAAAAATTATGGCAGAAACTTGGTTATTACATGTCAAGTTTAAGTTGGAAAGTGAAGCAAACAAATAGAATGTGTTTCACCAATAGTTTGTGTGTGTGTGTGTGTGTGTGTGGGTGTACTGTAGGTTTTATTTTCTCAGATTGTATAACCTGGTATGTACTTACAAATAGTCACTATAATGGTCTGATCTATTTGCATGTCCACTCCATGTTGACTAGACCCTAACCTACAGCCAGTAATTCTTTAGCTACCAAGAAACGTCTGGATACACACAGCCATGGAGAGAAAGAAAAAGCTTTTGTGAAAATGAGAAAAGGCATAATTGTCCCAGTTTTAGATTAATGTATCATGTTAACAATTTTTCAGTGCCAGGGATGACGGTTGTCTTATTTCAGTTCCTGTGGAAAAAGAATATTCCTAGAGTTTTGTGTACAATCCCTGGTGAGAGGAATGTCAGTTTGAAAAGCCTTGCTTCATTTTCAGTACAAAGAAAATGTTTTTAGTTTTCAACCAATGTCAGCATTTAAGCTGTGGAGCAGCTGTAAAATGTTGATGAACACAAAACGGCTCTATATCAGAGTAAGCATTGTCTAGGAATGGATGTACATTGCGGTTTTCCGTTTATTGAAACAATTATTCATACTATGTCTTTTTTGGATTTCAGAAGTTTTGTCCCTGAGTCATGGCGGACAGGAGAGCGGAGAAGTCATGTGAAGAAGCCAGCAGATCGTTAGCCAAGCAGGAGTACGAGGCGGCAGTCAACCATAGCACGGACGCCCTGGTGGTCCTTGCACCCCAAGCCCCACCCTCCGGTGCTCCAGTCCCACCGAGCCCTTCATCCCTTGTCGCTGCTGCTGGACTCCTCCGCAGCCGTGCCCTGCTCTACCGAATTGCTGCCTTCTTGCAGCTGGTGAGGACAGTGGCTGTCTAAGCATTGTTGTAGGGCTGCAACTAAGGATTATTTTCATTGTCAATTATTTTCTCGATGAATCAATACGTTTTTTTGGTATATAAATTCTCAGAAATTGGGGAAAATGGTCGGTCAGTATTTCCCAAAGCCCAAGATGACGTCCTCAAATGTCCTGTTTTGTCCACAACTCAAAGATATTATGTTTACTGTCATAGATGAGTGAAGAAACTAGAAAATATTCACATTTAAAAAGCTGAAATCAGAATTTTGATTTTTTTTTTTTCAATGAATCAATCCGATTAATCACTTAAAAACTAAAAATAGTTGGCAATTAATTTAAATAGTTTTCAACTAATCGATTAATCTTTGCAGCTCTACATTGTTGCTGCCCACCAAACAACCTATAGTCTTAGATGACCACTCTTTTCCCTCCTCCCCTGTTGCTTTGTGGCCCACAAATTCTTTTCATGTTATATCATACCAGTCAACCTCAGTTATGGCAGGAGGGGGAGGGATACCCTTCTTTGAGAATCTTTAAAAATCTTAACTTTGAGACAGATCTCTGAAAGGTCCTATTACCAAATCGAATATAATTCTCTCCTATTCTTAAATAAATTCATTATACTAAAATGACGTAGGCTGATCATTGTGCTTTAAATTAATTGTTGTACTTCTAATCACTTGGTAAATTATCATAAAGAGAATGCTAGAAATGAGAACAATAAGCCCTACTTTCTTCCTCCATGGTACTGTTATGTTATCTTCCCAGAGCACTAAAATTACACCAGTAACTTAAGCCCTAAGATTATGGAAACTACTTAAGTCTATAATGATAGTGTGAGGGACTCCGCTGTGAGGCAAAGATAGCCATTCTTGGAGCTAATGTGAAGCTCTGACCCTCCAACACAAAGTATTCCCACTTGTTATGGCTACCACTTTTTAACTTCTTTTTTTCCTTCTGCCAACAGAAAAACTATGATGAAGCAGATGAAGACTGCAAACATGGTGAGTAGCATTTCAAATTGGAACCATCTGCTGATACTGTATACAGTAGTCGTTTTTTCTACCTAGTAGCAGACAAAGTGTGTAGAAGTTAGCCTAAGTTCTAACATGCCATTGCCTCAGTGTAGCAGACGAGATGTCAAATTTGGCCTCAATTCTTTACTTATTTACTGTCTGTTGGGTTATTGGCATTGCTTCAATTCTACAACGTTCTAGAGAACAGGCTTGAAAAAACATATTACATATATTGAACGAAACCCTAACTGAATGTACTGAATTAATTCTCTCCCTACATGTTCCCTGTGTATTCCTCATCCTGTCCTAGTCCTGGCAGAAGAGATTGCCAGGGGAGACGGTTCGCTACAGGCCAGCTTGCGCTCAATGCTTATGGACGGCAGCCTGCAGGAGGTGGCCAACATCCTCTCTAAAGCCTTGTATGGAGAGCCAATGGTATGATTATTGGACAATGTATATGTCAGCCTACATATTGACTGTAATTAGAATGTAATGCCAAAGTGCATATTAAAGCTTAATTACTATGCCTGTAGAGGTCATAATTTCCTCTATGGACATTTTCAGGGCATGGGAGGGGTTTAAATACTGAATGATAATGAACATAACTGACTTTCAAAGTGATCTGAGATGCTACCGTAATATTAGATACAGTGTGCTTGATGATTAAGATGGTCATGGTGGTTTTGCAAAGTATGCTACACATAGAAGAAACATATGGCCCATGAAAAATGGATTAAAAACATTTTCAGGCTCATCCAAATTATGTACCACAGTGGAGTAAATTAGTATTGTTAAAAGGTTCCTAACTAATGTTGGAATGATGTTCTACAAGGCTTACTTCTGAATTGAAAAAGTGCCACATGAAAAATAAATGTCTAAGACAAGGTGAGTTGTAGTGCCCTACTTATAACAGTGCTACTTTGTGGATGTAACAGACATACAGAGTGTCACTTTTTTATGGGTCCACTTTGTCGCCTGTCTGGCTTCTCCCTCTCTTTGCTAATCCCAACCGCTGTCTTCATACTTCAACATGCATTTTGCTGCCATGGTGCCTCCCCCAGCTCCACTCTTCTCCTGTTTGCAACCACTTCCTACACACACACACACACTCAAAGGTTGAGCTTGGTCCCAAGGTCATCCAACATTTTATGCAAGTGTGTACAATCCTGTTTGCAAGGCAGGGCTCTCTATATCTGTCACAAAGAAACATTCTGATTGGGCTCATTATCTTTCCTCCTTTGACTGCACCCACTTCTTTTTGACACCCACCTTTTCACACTTCTCCTATACTAAGTGTACTTCCTTGGATTTGTTTGACTTACAGTATTTCTCAACATTTTTGACAATCAGAAAGACAAAAACCCTAGCGATGCAGAAAGCTCTTCTCTTCTTTTGTTTGCCACTACATCTTGGCCCTGTGTGTGTGGAGTTTAGTTGTCCTGTGGAGTCATTTTTTTTTAGCTTGTTTTTAAACCTATAAAGTGACTCAAATCAGGTACCTGTAATGGAGTTATAAACCAGACTAGAGAAGCTCTACTGGGATCTGTTCTGTAAGAGCTGACACAGGTTCTCATTTGAAGTAAGGTTAGTAGTACCGTATTTTCCGGACTATAAGTCGCTCCGGAGTATAAGTCGCATCAGTCAAAAAATGCGTCATGAAGAGGAAAAAAACATATATAAGTCGCACTGGACTATAAGTCGCATTTATTTAGAAATTTATTTCACAAAATCCAAGACTAAGAGCAGACATTTAATCTCGAAAGGCAAGTTATTCAACTACACAATAGCACACTCCACTGTCTCTCTCTCTCTCTGTCTCTCTCTCTGCACCGTTGACAAGTTTCTCCCGGCAGCACTTTGTCTGTGGACTCGTTCCTCCAGCTCTGGCCATCTTGCTTTCAGCCCGCGATTAGCCGATTAGCTTTCTTTGTTTTCTTCGTTGCAGTGAGAGTCACCTTTTCGCCAGTCCCTCACAAGTTTCTCTCTCACTCCAAACTTTCTTTCTGCTGCTCGATTACCGTTTTCGGCTGCATATTTTACTACCTGCAGTTTGAAATCTGCAGAATAGGATTTTCATTTCTTTCTCAGTCGTCTTTAGGAGGAGCATATAGCTGTCACAAGCCTAGAGCGCCCTCTCGCAGCTTTAGACGGTAATGTTTTCAGTATGAATTAACATTTAAAAACATGTTAAATATATATATATTTTGATATATAAGTCACACCTGACTATAAGTCGCAGGACCAGCCAAACTAGGAAAAAAAGTGCGACTTATAGTCCGGAAAATACGGTAAATGAAAAATGGGCCCTATTGGAGACTTGTTGTTGCTTAAATGCCTAAGTGTAAAAATCTGAAACGGGACAGCCAGTCAACTGGGACTGTATTTACTACATATTTTAATGCTTTATCTGATCATCTATCTAGGATTTATCTATCATCTAGATCTGCCCTAGAGAAGGATATGAAGACAAATTAACATTATTATTATTATTATTATTGTTATATTTTTAACACCTTTTGTTAATTAAAGCCTTGGTCTTTTAAGGAAAAAATCGCAGGTATCAGTTTTGAGCCAGAAAATACATCTGCAATAGAGAATTCCTTACTTATAACCACTGAGACCCTGCAAATTCACCATATTTCGATAGATTCTGGTGTCGGGTATAGTTACGGGCAGGAAATCAACCCACAGAAGTGACAAATTAAAAGAGCAATGGATAAACTGTAAGCACATCATCTAGATAATGCATGAGGTTAGACATTTTTGTCACTTGTATTCCTTGCTGATTGGAGCTGCAAATATTCACACTTGCATAGTGCAGATAAAATGGATTTAAATGCCTTGCCTGTAGATATCTGGAAATGACATGATACATATGATTATGCCTGGCAACACCTGCCAGCTTATTCCAAAGCAGTGTTTTTTTTAATAGTTATCATAAAAATGTACTGAAGGCACTGATTGCAGTCTGTTGGTGTAATGAAGATGCTTTTCTACCTTCTTTTACAGAATGGCATTGTCACAAAAGACCTTACCAGATTAAAAATGCTCTTCTCAGAAATAGAGGTAAGTGCTTCTGGTTGCAGGGCTGCACAACTTACTGTTGTGCTTTCGTTCCTCTTCGGTCATACCTTTTTTATGCTTGCTGGTTATATAGATGATGGTTTAATGCTTGCAGCGAGAATCATAAAGATGACTAATGGCCTGATTTCCAACACTAACTTAATTAATTTGTGCTCCTCTGCCTAGCTTGTAGCTGTTGTGGATTTATTACTTATTTGTCTGTAATAAGTCCAGAGGTCCAACTGCTTGTATCGCTATGTTAGTAGTTCACATAATGGTAATGATCTTTCTGTCCCCATTTCCACCCACCCTGCCCGATCTTTGTCTCTCTCAGGCTATAAATAGGGAGATGGCACCAGAGTACACAGATGACCAGGAGGAAGGTGAGCAAATCTGTAGCATGAGTTGTTGTCAATACTTGTTACAGGGTTGTAAAGCAGTACATCCCTTAACTTGGAAAAAAAAAAGCGATGTGCTTGGTACCAAAAATGTACATGTTTTAAAGTACAGTAGATATTATTCATTTTTAGAATGTCTTTATCGTAGCTATTTGGCAGCTTGGCAGCACATTCTAAACCAGTTAGAAGCTGAAGCTCATTTTATGATGTTTTTGAAGGCTTTGGCTTAGTGGGATATTGGCCACTTGGCTGTGTGTATTTACAGAGGTCCAAGATGGCTGGCAGTTTCGGCCTCCTCCCCGAGGAGTCACCAGCAGTGAGGAGTACACCCTCTGTAAAAGGTAATACACGCTGGTTGGTAATATTCACACGGTGTGAGTCATGAAGAATGTATCGCTTATCCACAATATCGCTATGGGAAATTAATATGTCATGTCTGCTGTTCTATATTGTGTGAAAGACAGGCATTTGAAAGTAAACTGACCAATATAGCTTTCAGGAAGTAGTGATGTCATTCAGTTACACTGAAGGCTTTAAAAGTACGATTCACGTTACTTAATTGCCATAACCTTTACATTCCTCTCTCTTTACTTTTATAAACATAAGTATACATCTTGGATATTTGTTTGAAAGGATGCTAATTAATTCGTTGAGCCTTAGACCAAGTCCTGTGAGCTTTCCCTGATTTTGAGTTTGAGTTCTCTGTCACAGCCCCTAGTATGTCCTACTGCAGCAGCACCACCAGCAGAATTTACTGTTGCATGGGTCAGACAGTCAAGCTTGTATTCCCCTTTTATTAAATATTGTAAATCCACAAGTCAGCTATTGACTGCAAACATTAGGGCTGTAGCAAATGTCATTTCTTTTACATTTAAAGCTTTTATTGAGGTTTTCAAATGAGGTTTCTTTGAAACTTTTGAAAACTTTCTTTGAAACTTTTTTTAGACGTCATCACCCTAAAAAAAAAGAAAAAAAAAGACATTAAATCCTTGTAACAAAATCCTCAATTTGAATACATGGATTCATCATATTCAATGAGTAAGTTTTTTTTTTTTTATTGAATGGGCTCTTTCTTTTGTATCAACTTAGGTAATTTACTATTATAGTATTTGAGCCCAAATAGATGTTTTGTTATTGTGGTTAAATTAATGTAATTTATGTTGCTGTTAGATTGCTGCTAGTTTCGCATGGCCCGACCTATCTCCGCAACGCTGTATCAGTGCTGGAGTGTGTATTGGCTAAACCACTTATCTTTTCAGGGATAGGCTTGTTTGTATTGTTTTGTATTTCTTTAAACCAATCGTAACCGTCCTAGGCGGCGCTAAGCCCCGGATGCAGCAACGGCTCTGTTGCTAAATAGATAGTGGAAGGGAACGCGCCAAATGTCAGGTCTTATCCCAGCACTGTACATCTGGTAAGCCAAACTAGATTGCTGCTATACTGCCCGTAAAAAAATACAGGTGCCTGCCTCCCTTTGTGTGCGGCAAGCGGGAAAGCAAACTGAAAGCACAATTTTGTTTTTGAAAGGCTAAATGCCAACCAAGATGGATTGAAACAGAATTTAGTTGTGTTTTTTTGTTGAGAATGTTTTCACTAAAGTTTGACTCTTGGACTTTACAACGCTCTGGAGTTATTGGAAATGTTAGCCTCATCTTTATCTGCAACTGTGCAGAAATACTGGGTTTAAACCGAATGAGACATGGACATGCAAAAAAAGAAGCTGCGTAGCATTTGAATTTCAGCATTATAAATAAAGCTTTGAAGCTTAGAGCTATTTGGTACAGCCCTAGGAATGTTAGGGCTTTCAGTTCATGATTGTGTCAAATGCTGTTTTTAAGGATTTTTTGCCATGTGTAAAATCTTTTGTATTGAAAACACAGGAATACAGTTTAATACAATACACACCTTGTTTTAGCACCAGTTCAGCACACAGTTTGTCTTTGCTATAGGTACTTGGAGCAGGGTCTGTGTCGGTACGGGGCCCAGTGTACGTCAGCCCACTCTCAGGAGGAGCTGATGGAGTGGCAAAAGCGCTATGCGTCACGCCTCATCCGCCTCAAACAGCAGCAGGAGAGCAAACACTTCACTGAGAACTACATGGAGACCCTGATAGAGAAGTGGATGAATTCCCTCTCCCCAGAGAAAGTGGTGAGTGCTTGCAAACTCAAAAGTGGCTCAATGGATAGAAAACAGACAAAATACCATGCCAAGGCAAAGGTTCACTTCCTAGAAAGGCAAACCCAAATACGTCTGTATGGTACTTTTGATTTTTATTAAAAACTTCTCCAAACTCTCATAACCCCCTTACCTTGTAACTCTAGTGGGGGCAGCACCTACAACCCAGCAAATAGCTTTTGTTTACACACACACACACACACACACACACACACACACACACACACCAAACATTGACTACCTAGTTTCAGTTTTTAAATTTACCAGTTCTGTTGTTCATGTGCTCTCCTATTAGGAAGGTTACACATAGATATACACCCCCTTCTTTTCACTTGTTTGCGTATTATCATTTTATAACTTCAAGTAATAAAACACCAGGCTTTTACTTTATCTTGTAACATGGTCTTGGTGAAAACTCACTTCTGATTAGCTGCAGGATGTCCATTAAAAAGGGATATAGGACACCTAGTGACGAGTTCTGGTGAAACTGACTGTTTACTGTTCTAAATAAATGTGCTACGTTAAATGGAAAGAAAAATCTAAATATCTTATTTCCAACACTGAGTGTAGTCCTTCAGTGCCTCGTCCTCTGAACACCACAGCATGGCGCTAACGCACAAGCTGTAAGTAAGTTACACTGCCCCTCTGAACTGACTTTGTTTCACAGGGATCATCTCTCATCTCGTTCACTGTTCAACTCGCTACTTTATGCTGCGGACGACAGTACACATGGCATGTCATTTGTTCATGAAAGTCTTTAAAGATTTGGGGACAATGACATGGCTGGACAGCTAGCTTGTCTTGTTGTGTAAACATACTGTCCAATTATACTCACTGATTGTCAACCGTACACAATGTTACTGACTTTGAATCTTGCTAGCATAACGTTAGCTTTCTGGCTCGCATCCGAGCCAAAAAGTTCTATGAGCTGAGCAGGCTAGGAATGTTTCCCGTTGCCAAGCGGGGCAAGTTGTATCTAGGGTCCATCCTATTTACTGGAGCAGTGAACAATGTTTGCATTGCATAAGAACCTTATGGGATGGTAATGAATGTTCCAGGTATTGGTCAAACCCTCATAAGTTACCAGGAAAACAGTTATTGTTTAAAAAAAACTGAATGGTCTTAAAAAATTGTTTTGCAAGTTACCATGGTATAAGCAGGTTTATGCCCTTTAGAGTTGTCCTTTACCAGGTAATTAATTGACTTTGACAAAGGCAACCGTTCTGGCCTCGCCATCGTCCATTAATTCCTGATAATGGCCACCTCGTCAGGCATTAACCCTTATATATTTGCACAGCAGGAGCAAACTATCCTTTTTGACAGACTATTTCTTGCAAAAGATTTCGGAGTACAGTTGCAGTGATATATTCTAACCATTTGTGTGTTTTTTCCCTAGCTAAGTGACTATTTAGAAGGAGTGAATGTAGAAACCAGCTCCAGCCTCTCTGTTACCGTCACCACCAAAAAATCCTCCCACTCCTGGACCTTCTCCTTCTTGTGCAAGGTAGGATGAAATGTTGAATACCAAGCATCTACATACTCAAATATTGTCTTTGTCTAACCAGATCATTTGTCAGTATGACACTGAAAAATAAGGCAATATTCTGCACTGCACACCTGCCAGTGCTAATTGGTCCTGATCATCTTTTGATTATGTGAATGTTCTGATTCTCTTTCTCCTTGACTAGCCGGCTAGAAAGCTGTACCGCATTGCGCTGCTCTATGATGCCCACCGACCACACTTCTTCATCACAGGTGTGTCAGCTGGGGACCGGCTTCAAGCCCTCCCCAAAGGCTGCCAAGAGTGGACTCCAGCAGAGGAAACTGGAGGTGTGTATTGTTAAGATTAGCTACAGATCCCAGACAAGGTGTTTTTTTTGGGGGGGTTTAGTTATGTATTGGCCCTATCTTGTATTGGTCTGCAGTTTTTGATTTAAAAAGTTTCTACACCTTTGCAGGCAAGTGGATATTTCAACCTGCATTGTGCCATCTCTTTCGTTTTGTCTACAATAGATTGCAAGATAATTGTATTTATACAAAACTTTTATGTTCTGACAGTAGCAGCAGACAATGGCCTGGACCACTGTCTCTACAAGGTTGCAGTGGGATTCAGCACAGAAATCTTTGGTACCTTCCGACAGACCGTTGTTTTTGACTTCGGCTCAGAACCTGTGCTGATGCAGCGGATCATGGTGGATGCTGCCTCTATCGAAGGTATTCTAAAAGCAATAAGGTCATCTAGAGGTTTTCGAAAAGTTTTGTAGGCAGCACCGACGCACACTTTGTAGGAACAATTTCCCCTTTGGGAACAATAAACATCTGTCTATCCTTTGTTCCCAGACCTCGAACACCTGATGGCAGCCAGGCAGCAGCTCTTGATCACTGCAAAGCGCTGGGACTCTTCCTGTAAGACCATCGTAGAATTCACTCCTAATGAAACGATGGCAGAACTGGAGCGTGGCCTTCTTTCCCGCTATCAGATCCCTCTGTCGGCTGACCAGCTCTTCACCCAGTCAGTCCTGGACAAGACTCTGACCAAAGACAACTACCAGGCCCGACTGCATGACCTGCTCTACATAGAAGAGATTGCACAATATAAGGAAGTTAGCAAGTGAGTATACAAGTTGCCATGGTTTCTTCTTACTTGGATAGTAAAATAGATTTTCCATAACTGTACATAATAAAGCCTGAATGACACTGATTGATGTGAGAGATTACAAACAATGACAACAAACAATATATCAGCAAATTCTTAACATAAAATGTAACTACATATAACATTGTATATCTGTAATAAGTTGGTGCTCCGACTCTAAGGCATATGGCAAAAAGTATCAGTTTGGAATGCCTTCATTTGAGGAAGCAGGTGAACACTGGTGTAACTGGTATAGGACTTAAATAATTCTAGCCAAGGCATTTGCAAGCTATGTGTTACTGTTTCAATTAAATGACAAAAGTTTAATGCAGACTAAAATTAGTAAGAATTTGCTGTGGACTGCTAAAAATAAGTTGATAATAGTGTAGAGTCAGTAATAGCCTGCTTGGTGATATTAAATGTTATCAAGTAGGTAAGTGTACCAGATCCTAATTCTCCACTGATGGAAACATCTCCAGGACTTAATTATTCCAACCCTGGCAAAGTATGTCAGTATATTTTATATATTATTATTATTATTATTATTATTATTATTATTATTATTATATATCTGGTAAACAAATTAGAATGTTGTAAACAAAAAAGAAAGAAAAAACCAAAAGGATGTTTCTAGGCCAAAGCAGTAACATGTAAAATCCTTAGTTGCAACACCAATACATGATAAATCTGTAATGACAGAATTGTAAGCGTGTCTGTGTCTCTAATATGTACAGTCACATCTAATGCGTCCTATTTATGGTGCTAATTTAAAACCATAGCCATGCTGCGTTTACAGCAAGAACTAATGCAAGCTACTGACATTTAATTTAACCTTCACATTTGAATGTAAGTGCATCAGTAAAAATACAAATATGATGTAGGACATGCCATACCAATATGGACCTTGTCTGAGGTTGATTGGTATAAATGTTTTGCTATGAGATGTCAACCCACCACAAGGTGTCAGGCTCGACCTTCTCTCTCTCTCTCTCTCTCTGTGTGTGTGTGTGTGTGTGTGTGTGTGTGTGTGTGTGTGTGTGTGTGTGTGTGTGTGTGTGTGTGTGTGTGTGTGTGTGTGTGTGTGTGTGTGTGTGTGTGTGTGTGTGTGTGTGTGTGTGTGTGTGTGTGTGTGTGTGTGTGTGTGTGTTGGGGGGGGCTGTATCTCACACATAAATTGACTCCCACTTTCGGTGTCCTCACCTTGGAGGTAGTAATGTTCCCTTATGTGTGATGCTAGTTACAGGTGAAATTACAGTAAATGCTTAATTCCACATTCAGTGATATGAGTACAGTGGACTCTCCCCCTATACAAATGTCTCTGCTTTCCTCTTTGATCTTAGTTTAATCTTGAACACTGATGGAAAACCATAACAAAAACCTCAAATGTGCCTATGGTTTTTTCATCACTTCAAATCCAGCAGAGACCAATCTAATACAATCTGAAACTGAAAGAACCCAAAAGTGCTTCGGTTTCCCCCTCAATGTGTGCACGGGTATGCTTTGTGCCAATGCTTGTTTTTCTTCGAAGGACTGACTCAAAAATAATTAAGCTCCTTTTTAGGTTCCTCACTAACAAGGTTTTATTTAGGTGACCTTACATTGTGAAGAATGTTTAAGGCTTTTACAAAATGACACAAAAAAAAATCATATTTACTGTGTGTGTGTGATTCACATTGGCGTATGCACAGTGTGATGACAGGCTTCAAAGTGATCATCTTTCTCACCATCACCACTCTGTGCTCACTATAACCGTGCATAGCTGTTTTTAAGTTGTGTGCTGCCAATATTAGTAAATGGTATGCAGGTCATTATGGCACCACTGTGGTGAATCAAAGTTTAGAGAATGTTCAAATGCCCAATGCATGCATGCATGATGAACTTGGAAATGTGGTAGGACTAAGAAGAAACAGGCATTTTCAGTTGGAAAGCAGGGCTTTTGCCACTTTGATGCACTGACTTGTTTGGTTAATAGATCGAGACAAGCTTTTCTTATGATAAAATGTGTAATACTGGCAAGAGTGTGAATATACAGCAACCTATGTATAAATATGTAGCAAAAGGCTGAATTTCCGGCAAGCAGAACAATACCAGGGTAAAAATCCCTGCAGTAAAGGAAGGATACACATGTGCCTCAGTCACAGGAGAACATATTGTTACATTGGTATAAGTTTGTCAATAATATTCCACAAAACAATATTGTGATTTCTATAAAAAGAAATTACATTGATTTATAAGCTAAATATAGAGGTCTGAAACAGCATAACCAAATGTCCATGTTTGTCCCCCCAGGTTTAACATCAAAGTGAATCTCCAGCTGGTCACCAGCTTCATGCTGACAGGCATTTCTGTTGGAGCCAAGTATGCCCAGAATGGACAGCTCTTTGCGCGCTTCAAACTCACTGAAACACTTTCTGAGGTAACTGGATTGGTTGATTTTGTAATTGCATCAAACTTGCAATTAACAACATGGGTTTCTGCCTTTTCACTCTTAAGTACTGTAGCTACTTATTTGTGGCACTTAGAGCCCCAAGGTGTCAGCTAGCTAGCTCTCCTGAACAGTTTCTTTTTCCTTACCTCAGGACACATTGGCTGGACGGCTAGTGATGACCAAGGTAAATTCAGTTCTGCTGCTGCCATTTGGCCGTGAGGGGGTCAGCAGCCACCCGCCTCCTGGGGTCAAAGAGCGTGTTTACGAAGCTGTGATCGAGGAGAAGACAAAGGACTACATCTTCCTAAGGATCTGCAAGGACTGCTGTGAGGAGCTGGGGCTGCTACCTGACAGAGAATTACAGGTATGATTCGCACCAAGGGAAAAGTAGACACTTTGCTGAAGCATGAGGCGCCCCTATCCTGCTGTCACAACCACATATCAAATAGGAGTGGTGGATTGACCGCAGTGGAAAGGGCAGGTGAATGATCTTTTAACACATGCAATGTCTTTGTACTAAGATATTTTAGTTAGCATCCATTTCAGGATTCACTCCACCCTGATGCTTTGGCCTCGAAAAAACTTTGAGGGTCAAAGTTTCACATATCGATTAGCATTTTAACAAAAGGTTGCAGGACAGAGGTGGACCATCTTTCCAGGAAAACCTGTGTGTTCTTGTGTGTCTTTGTAAGCACTGTTATGTGTCAGGTTCTCTGAGAAATTTCCCTTCATTGAATGACTCTACCTTTGGCAGCTTGATATGTTTCTTCCCTTCTGCAGAACGTCAGCAGATGAAGCAAGTGGTTGTGTTAAAAGTTATCAAAACAACCCTTATCCTATCTCTGTGGGAACATAATCTTCGTATTCGTCTGCATACGCTGATTCTGCCTGCTTACGTGACGCAATTTAATTTCCCAATCTCACGTCTGTGGGTTCTCAGAATATTTCACACTGCCTTGATGTTTCATGCTCCTAACTTTGGCATATCTCAGACTTTTCTGCCCTTGTATTCATTGTTTCTCACTTTCTTGCTTTGTCTTTTCTCCCCTTTTTTTGCTACTTAATGTGAAAGTTTTTCTTTTCTCTCCTTCTGATTTTCATTTTCCTTGCATACTTTACAGTATACCTGTTAGGAGCCAGTATCTGTTAGCATGATGACGAGGCCCTCCAGCAGTGGAAACAAAATCTTAGTGATTACATAAAACTGGTTTAAGCAAATGGATTAAATAGAAATGTAGGCTCCCCAAGACACCAAGGTAAAAATAGATAACTTCTCAGCTGTGCCATGGTCAGTACTAACTAAACATGGCACACAATTGTGCAACCAACACTTTGGTGGGGTTGTCGCAGGTGTTACCATCCTGCCCAGTCTCTCAGTCCCTCTCACTGGGAAGAATCTCCATTCCATGATGTTGATACCCCCCATGATTCACTTTGTGGATGATATTGGTCAATAGCAACTGAAGCACATGAAAGCACCTAGTTTTTGCAGAATTTGACAATTTGATTTCCGTAATATTGACAGGTGGACACATGTATGTATGTCTTTTTAACTCATGTCTACTCAATTAAATTTGCTTAAGTTGACTTAAGACTTAACTTGATTTAGCTGTAGAGTGGCTGGCAATATTGTTTTGATTGGTTTGGTGGCAATAAAAGTATTCATTGGAGTGCTGTCCTAATTGCATTTTTATATGTTTTTTTTGTAGAACATAATTTAATTTGAGCAATTGTACTTATATTGTATAAGTATTTGAAAAATATTCATAGATACAATGTACACATTGCATGTATTTAATTTGTTATGTTTGATAAATGTGGGTTCTCTATAACGGTGGTTCCTAACCTTTTTGGTCTGTACACCCACAGCCAGATGAACTCACGTACCCCTTCATCAATTCTCAATGTGTTACAAATGTATAACACTATTGATAAGTGGATATTGTTAATTTTATCATCCAAATGAACTCTCAATATTTAGGTTAGGTTGGTCAGGAATCAAAACCAAAACTGAATGATTCCCATTTTATCCAAAATTATACGACCCTAACAAGAGTGGTTTTGATTGAAATATTTGATTAAATTACAATATTTTGCTCATAACATAGTATCCGTGGCCTGTAGATGGATATAGGCGAGTGGGCTGATTAATTGACTGCTTAGTAAACTCTTGGTATTGCCTCTGTGTCAGGTGGAGCTCCAGTTCCAGCTGAACAGACTGCCACTCTGTGAGATGCACTATGCCCTGGATCGCATCAAAGAAAATAACATCCTTTTCCCTGACATTGGACTTGTCCCCACAATCCCTTGGAGCCCTAACAGGTGTGTATTTTACCATGAACACAATCACACACATTTCAATGTTGAGGGCTGACTCATAAATTAGTTTTACGTTAAAGGCAGCCCTCAATATTTTATTCTGATTATGATTTCCATCTCCTGCGGGCATGGTCTCACTCCATTGAGTCAATGGGAACTCTGGGATACATTACTGCCTTGACATGAGGGGAAATGCCATATAAATAAATAGATGAATAAAGTTTGACTTTGCTTTACACACATGGCAGATTTTCATGTTGCTGTGTGGAAGAGGGAACCTTCCTTTATATAACAGTGAAGACTTCACTAAATATTAGATATCTGCCAATCAACGAGTTCCATTTATATTATTTTAAATGTGAGGGAAGATGTGTGTGTGTGTGTGATGCGTTTGAATTTTAACATCAGACGTGGTGGTGCCCTAAAGCGGTATGTTTTAATATAAAGACACACTTTGACACTTCAACCATGAAGTATATAGTGAATAAAAGCATTGAATCTTGGTTTGTGGTTGTGCCATGTGTAGTATATATCATTAACATCTCAATGTCTTCACATCTTAATGGTCATTTTATAACTGATATTGTCTATTCCTATCCACATCTTTCACCTTAGTAATTAGGAAAATGACATTTAGACCTAAGCAGTGTGGAGTTTACTGATGTCATGTTGATACTAATGGGCTATTTTCTCAATTCAGAGAAACAATACAACCCTACATATGTTTAATGGTCATTTTTGCATAAAAAGGACAAGGCAAGATGGGCATCAGATAGTCATTTTAAATTATACCTAGTGCCTTGTTTTGACCAATAACAGTGTTAGATTTGGCAAGTGTATAATAGCTTAATAGCAACACATTTTATTTCAACGATCAGTAACCTGTATGGTGGCAAAATGTGTAAATAGGCTTACAGTTTCAATCAATCATTATTAAATATATCAATCGCACTTCATTCACTTTTTTGTATTCATAACCTTAAGCCAGATGTGTTCTAATTAGTTATGTTAAGGGATAATGACAAACAGCTGGGTGTTAGATTCTTCACCAGGACTATCAGCTTGCAGTAGTGTCTCAGCTTTACATTTAGTTTTCTTAGTTTTGATGCCAAAATGCAGTGTATTAATCTTGAGTAGAGAGAATGTTGATTTGCCTATCTCACCCTCGATTGAATTTGTAGAGAAAGTATAGTTGGCATAAAAGAGGGTTTTCGTCACTCCTTAGCGTACCCCTTGATCTCAACCATCCATCTCTGTTACACACACACACACACACACACACACACACACACACACACACACACACACACACAGTGAGATATCTCTCAGCCCCCAAACTGTTGCAGTTGGAGCTCAATCAACTGCATCCACAGCTTTAGAGGATGCAGTCCTCATAATGAGGGCAATGATGGTAGGAGACAAATACACACACATACACACACACACACGTTTGTTTCACTATCTTTGTGGGGACCCGTCATTGACATAATGCATTCCCTAGCCCCTTACCCTAACCTTAACCATCACAACTAAATGCCTAACCTTACCCTCACCCTAACCATAACCTAATTCTAACCCTAATCCTAAAACCAAGTCTTAACCCTCAAACAGCCCTTTAAACTTGCAGGTCCAGCATTTTGGGCCCCACAAGGCTGTGCAGACCCCACAAGTATACTGTATTCCCTGGTTTTTGGACCCCACGAATATAGTAAAACAAGCACACGCACACACACACACACACACACGCACACGCTATATACACGATACCTCACACTTTCATGAGCATGTTTATTAAATCCCATATGTGCATCCCTCTCTTCTACCCATCTGTATTATTTGAACACATACACCCACCCCTGTATACTAGTTAATATGGACTGCTCCTCTTCACAGTATTTTGTCATCTGTACAGTGCTGCCACTTTTTATTTTAGTGGTGAGAAGGTACTCATGCCTGTTGCGCATTCATGTGGAAATGGCACAAAAGGAAGTTTGTTACATGTAAACGCATAAATGTGAAACTGCAATTAACTTTGTCGAATTATTTAATGCTGTAATTGTCAAACTTAATTAATCACGTATGTTATGAAAAGCAAAGTAATGTTTCCATAAATGAAAGCGAGACCCTCAAAGTACGAGCTGCAATAGGTAGGCACAGCTTATTTGTCTATAGTCTGAGATGTGTACGTTGCCTTTATTTATGTGTTTCTGACTTATCAGGCTATAGAACATAATGTAAACCCTCAGGGACTGACTGGGTAGTGACCTTTGTTCAACCCCCATCTCTTCTTACCCACTTCCTACCCCTCGTTGTTTCCCTCCCTTCAGCCTCTACGCATCTTTGATTTTTCCCTCTATGCTGTTACATCCACGCACATCTAATTCCCAGACACCCCACCTTCTCCCTGGTGTCACAATCTTAGTTTTCATTTTCAGTCTGTATGTGTTTGCATACATTTCCTGCTATTCTGCAATACTTTTTCTTTCTCACTTTATCTCTGTCCTACTGTGGTTGACCCCCCTAATTCTGTAAGTTCATTAAAAGTTAATGTAATGATTCCTCTAATAATTCTCCCATCTTCCCTCCGCCCTCAGGCAGTGGGACGAGCAGCTGGATCCCCGTCTGAATGCCAAGCAGAAAGAGGCCATCCTGGCCATCACCACACCCGTCACTATTCCCCTGCCCCCAATCCTCATCATTGGGCCCTACGGCACCGGCAAGACCTTCACCCTGGCACAGGCTGTCAAGCACATCCTCCGCCAGGACCAAAGCAGGTCTGTTTGTTTTTTTGTTTCAACATCTGTTGCATCATTTTTGACCTCTGTTGGCAACAAGGAGGAAATATGCACTTCCTTTACAATTCCTTACCTGCATTTTAAACCCTAAACCTACATTCTCTCTGTCCCCCAACATATGATTATTTATCTGCTTCATCTGTCCCCTTTCCTTCTAGCGCTTGAAAGGTGTTGGGTGTAAAGATGGAGAGAAATGTGTGCGTGCGTGTTTAAAATTGTCATCATTCTTAAAAGCTTCAGATGGCAAGGGAGGTCAGTTAGAAGGTGTGATTGATCTGGCAGGGGCTGCTAGGCTGTGCGGTGGCCTCTGTTTTAGCTCCGGGGCAGTGGCAGCCTTGGGTTTGCTATTCAAAGTTCAAGAAAACACTGAAGTGTCAAGCTGTGGTGTGTGTACTGTGTGTGTGTGTGTACTGTGTGGGCGTGCATACTTAGGAGTGTGCATGTGTCATCACTCAAGGACAAAGAGTGCTGGTCATTTGGATGAATTTGTGTCATTTGTGGTCGATGCACACGGTTAGTTTGATTATCAACGCATTTCCTTGGGCCGGAATGCATTTTCATACAAACACTAATCTGATCAATCAAGTTATGTTGCTTCAGTGGGCCACACAGTGTTGCGTAACAGTAAAACATTGCAAGATGCTCCATTGTTATTTTTCATCATTAGTTAGCTCTCTCATGTGTACCTACATGAGGAAATTCTGTAATTTAGTGTGTTAGAAGCAAAGCAATATAGCACAAGCACATTAATGGTTCCCTGGTCTTAATAAATAATTAATACAATCCCTCGGACAGTGTCTCCTGAACAGAAGCTAACATTTTGTAATTGAATAAGGGAGACAGGCTTGTATATATGTAATGTAAAAGGACAATCAGCGTGTAGCAATGTAATATTCATTCCTCATTTCACTTTGTATACGTTTAATATTTTATTTTTAGGATGAATTATAGATATTTTAAAAGACAAGACAAGGGGGAGTGACCCCTGTGGACGAGTGCTGCCTGCTCATCACACTGTTAAAATGATGAAGACGTATAGAGCGTAGTGAAGTGTACCCAATATGTGTTATTGTAAATGTTCAATGCTCAAAGCTTTCCCTGCATATCTGTCGCTGTGATGTTTGACCAACGTTTAAATGGGAACCATGAAAGACAGCTTTGCAAAGCTCTCAGTTTTACAAAACTGGCTCTGCTATCCCTCTATCATCGTAATTTAGGCTCGAAGTAACTGCTTTAAATCTTCATGTTGTGGAATAAATATAAATAGGAGTTGTGTTTCCTTTACTGCTTATTTACTGCTTATTTACTGCTTATTTATTTTTGTTTTATAGTATGTACAGTATGCATGTATGTATTTTAAAACATGTTGAGCAGCGGAGCATTTTTTGTAAATACTTTTTGGGCAGTCCAATCAGAGAATAATATTTGATTTAAAGCTTTTGGCACAATACAATGTGTTGATGGGATAATGGACCTTATCTCTCTCAATTGCTTTGTATCTGACGTACAGCTTGACGTAAAAAAACTTTTGTATTCCAGTCATACAAATTAAAGGGAACCACCCCATAAAGGCAGGTTAAAGGGTCAGTTCCCCCCAAATAATGACACAGATGTTAATACCTGCCTCTCGTGGTATCTAATCAAGCAGATAGTTTTGGATTTATGTGCCATGGTTTTGAGATCTCTACCACTGAGTAGCGCAGAAACTGTCATGCTTTACGTCTGACTTTGTTTGTCTTTTGTCTCTACAGGGTCCTGATCTGCACCCACTCCAACAGTGCGGCCGACCTTTACATTAAGGATTACCTCCATCCTTACGTCGAAGCAGGCAATCCGCATGCCAGACCTCTCAGGTATGAAAGCAAACTTACTTAATAAAGATGTAACGCCTACGGGCAGAAACATGCTTTATGTGCTTTGTGTATGTGTGCGTACTGTGCACAACAGTTAAAATATGCAATAGTGCCTTAAAGGAAACTTAAGCTTATGAAGGCATATATATATATATATATATATATATATATATATATATATATATATAGTCAGTTTGTTTACATTTGTATGTCCTAGGCTATGTTCAGACTGCAGGCAAAAGTGGCCCAGATCCAATTTTTTTGGGGTCAAGTGACCAGGTCAGACTTCTTCAGAAGTAGTGTGAACACTCAAATCTAGCCCAGATCTGATTTTTTTTTTTTCAAGTCAGATTCAGGCCACTTCTATATGTGGTCCTGAATCAGACCCAGATATGATTTTTTTTCAATGCGGCCGCAGTGTGAACAACCAAGGCAGATTTGATGCGACTTTTACCTCAATAACCCTCGCTGCGCCCTTTCTCCCCACGGGAAGGGGCGGGGCCCCCTGCTCCCAGTGCGACTGTCAACCGGGGCAGACTGTCCTCAGTGTGCCCCAACTACGTCGTGTCGCCAGGGCGGGGATCGGCTCTCGTAAAAAAAGGCAACCCACCCGAGCCGTCTTGAAACACGGACCAAGGAGTTTAGCGTGCGCGCAAGTCAGAGGGTCGCCTCGTGGCGCAATGAAAGTGAGGGCCGGCGCACGCCAGCTGAGGTGGGATCCCGGTCCCTCGGGGGTCAGGGGCACCACCAGCCCGCCTCGCCCGCACCGTCAGGGAGGTGGCACGTGCGAGGGCGAAGCCAGAGGAAACTCTGGTGGAGGCCCGTAGTGGTCGGTCGTCAGGTCACACAGACCTCTATAGTGAATTTGCAGCCATAACCCCACAAAAGGCCAAAATAGCCAATTTGGCTCTCTTTCTCTTAATTCTTCTCCTCCTCAGCACCTGCTCATCAATGTTATGGCTGCCATTACACAAACATTTTGAAATAAAAGCGAAAATGCTTACTTCCTCCATAATCTCCCTAACTTTAGTGCAAAAGCGCGCTGCGTCTGATGTCATTGTTATTGTTCTTTTGCGCATGCGGGTCATTTCAAAACCGCAAACAGTTCACACTGGAATCTGATATAGGCCACATTTTAAAAGGTAATGTGAACAGCCTAAAAAAATTGCAATTAGGCATTAAGACTTGCAGTGTGAACGTAGCCCTATTTGCAGGCTGCAGCTCATTAAAATTTTGAGAGGCGCTTTGTATCATGTTTTTCTGGCAGCTGCAGTAGTATATACTGTATTGGCATTAAGACCCTAACTTCCCTCCAGTTGACAAAAAATGAACACTTGGCGCATCCTGTTAAAATACAGATCACTAGTTGCACATTTTAGGTCTACAGCTCCCTAAAGCACACTTTTGTCTTAGAGTTAAACACATTCATGCCCTAAAGCAGTCATAGTCTGTCTACTGTGAGCCATTTAAAGCCCCAGATCTGGTCAGTTCTAGGGTTGGGTATCATTTGGATTTTTTTCCCATACCGGTGCTAAAACGGTGCCTGAACTGATACTTAAAAAAAGAAAAAGAAGAGCACAAAACGACAGTCGGTGACAAACAGCTTGTTTATTACCAACGCCATATAATCAAATTTAAATGGTTTATTTATAATGTAATAATAACTTATAACAATAACTTATTTCACCAGTCAATTGCTGTTAAATGACAAAAAGAAGAACCACTAGATGGCAGAAGGGTATTTTACAATAACTTTTAATGCACCATGAGCTTAAGAGTTGCAATTGAATGCACCTATAAGTCCTTTCTGTGTTTCTCCGACAACTCAAACAGTGGGGCAGTGGCCATCATGCAGCTAGTCTACTCTGCGTCTTTAGCTGCAGACTGTTAACCATCCCGGTGTTGGAATCCTTTCAAGTAAAATACAGCCATATTTTACACAGTTTAGCCGTCAGCATTTTAACTGTGTTTAAGCTAACGGTAGGCTGGCGGTACCTGCTGCCAAATGTAGTGTTGACTAGCATCACGTGTAGTGATGCTTCTGTTGCCTCTAGCGTCCATTTCGGAACACAAGAGAGCAGCGCATGCATTTAAGTAGCACCGAAATGAGGCATCGTAATCTGCGTTGTCATTTGGTCCAGTAGAGATCAGCCATTTAGCAACGGATTTCGGTACTCAACCATAGTCAGTAGGGCCTAGTATCGAATTTCGATACTTT
Source organism: Zingel zingel (assembly GCA_023566125.1). Lineage (NCBI taxonomy): Eukaryota > Metazoa > Chordata > Actinopteri > Perciformes > Percidae > Zingel > Zingel zingel. The sequence continues at coordinate 28,291,222 of CM042317.1, read as the reverse complement.
TTAGGTACAGACCGATTTGCCTCCATAGTATCGAGTATGGAAAAATACCTTGTCATTCAATACCAAATTTCAATACCTAAGGAATAAATCTCATCAGTGTCAGTAAGCCAGTAAGCATGCAGCATGCTTGTATCAAGATCTAATAATGCTTGTGATTGGCTGTCTAAAAAACATTACGTGACACACACCGATCGGTCTCACATGTCTTGTTGAGGCTTGAATACAGTGTGTTACACAGGTGTAAAGGAGCTGAAAAAAATGTGTATTTGTATTAAATGTGTAATGTTATTTATTTTTGTTAAAATGGATTTTATAAAATTTGTATTGAAAAACATATCATTCAGGAACCGGTACCATTGTCACGCTATCTGTAGTGGTACCGGTCTAGATTTTTTTTTTTTAAACAATACCTAGCCCTACTAGTCAGTTCTCTGGTATGTAAAGTTGATTTTTGAATTTGTCAGCTGAGACCACTGTAGCCGGAGAGCCCCTGCATGACACCCACTCACCTCTACATCAACTGGATTACAATTATTGGAAAGCCTGCAGTCAGAATAATACATCCATATTATACCGAGATTGTTCTATGGATGGACTGTTTTTGCCTCACAGCAGTGATAGGCAGACATTTGCTACCTTTACAGATGTAACCCCAAGAACTGTCCTGCTTTTAGAACCACAGCTGGGGGCAGCAAACACACACACACACACACACACACACACACACACACACACACACACACTCATGGATACACACAACTCCCTTACACTGCATCAGTGACTTCTAGTCATATTTCAGCAACCCCAGAGGTCACAAAGGACAGAAAAGCATTGCCTGCCTTGACCAGCCAGAGCTTAACATGACAGTTGTGTGTTTGTTAAGCCTAGGGACCATATTGGCAATCAAACGACTAGTTTGACATTAGTGGGCAGTCTGATTTCAATGGATTTCAGTATAAATTCCACCATAATCACTGTAGCAACCTCCTCTCTTAGCTCCCCCTTGTCTTATTTGGGATGAGTGGACTCAGTCAAGAATAAAGACCCTGTTTGAATATTTAGTGCCCTAGAAAGAGACTGACCAACATCCCAAGGAGGCAAGGGCTTCCCTTCCTTTCTGTCATGTGCAGTCATGCATAGTATTTTCCCTCTTCACTTCAAGTATTAAAAATCCACCCTAAAGTCGTACAATTATTCACTATAAACCTTTTATGATACGCCCTTTTATGATAAGCCTTTTTGATGTTTCTTTCTAGTTTTCCTTGTGTGGAGTAAAACAGAAAAGATGTTTATGCCAAAATATGTCTTAAAAATTATTTGTAGCCGGTCATGAAACGATTTAGTTGATTTAGGAGTTTCCTCCAAGACTCAAGTAGTAGGGTAAGCATTGCATACTCTAATCTAAAGCGTTGTTCCATTTTAATTGTAAAGGAAGTGAGGTCAGACAAACACAATGCTACTTCTTTGTAGTCATGTTTTATCTGTACTCTTAATGAAACCTATTTGTATTCACCATAGCATTGATGTCAATGTGTGCTATTAATGGGCAATAATGCCATGCAGCTACAAGTCCTGTTGTGCGCTTTTACTGAGTGAAAGTAATTCTGTGAAATGTAGGTAATGGGTAAGTGAAGTGAATTGAATTACCTTAACAATGTATGTGAAGCAAAATTAATTTAATTCACAATGCAGGTTTATACACCCAAATAAGCTATGAAGGGGGACAACATCAGACTCACAAAGTAATTGCTCTTGTCCTCCATGGGTTGTATCGCTCTCTCTCCTGACGTTTCTTCTTTTGTCTCTCGCTCTCTCTCCAGGGTATATTTCAGGAACCGCTGGGTGAAGACAGTTCACCCACTGGTTCAGCAGTACTGTCTCATCTCCAGCACACACATCACTTTCCAGATGCCCACAAGGGAGGACATCCTCAGGCACCGCGTGGTGGTGGTCACCCTCAGCACCTCCCAATACCTCTGCCAGCTTGACTTGGAGCCTGGTGAGTCATATCAGAAGATATGTAGTCATTTCAAGTGTAGTAAGGCTGCAAAGTGATGGTTGTGGTGGACAACCATTTCCCTTAGCAGATTTCATTCTCCTTTTCTATAAATATGTAAGTTTAAACACATGGTTTCAACAGATTATGACTATACAGCAGCAGTGTAGGAAATTAAAAAAAAAAAAAAAAAAAAAAAAAAAATATATATATATATATATATATATATATATATATATATATATATATATACAGTGAGGAAAATAAGTATTTGAACACCCTGCTATTTTGCAAGTTCTCCCACTTGGAAATCATGGAGGGGTCTGAAATTGTCATCGTAGGTTGAGGGTCAGAATTCTAGCTGATAGACAGGTGTTCAAATACTTATTTGCAGCTGTATCATACAAATAAATAGTTAAAAAATCATACATTGTGATTTCTGGATTTTTTTTTTTAGATTATGTCTCTCACAGTGGACATGCACCTACGATGACAATTTCAGACCCCTCCATGATTTCCAAGTGGGAGAACCTGCAAAATAGCAGGGTGTTCAAATACTTATTTTCCTCACTGTGTGTGTGTGTGTGTGTGTGTGTGTGTGTGTGTGTGTGTGTGTGTGTGTGTGTATATATATATATATATATATATATATATATATATATATATATATATATATATATATATATATATATATATATATATATAGTATCACCACCAGTAATCACCTTGATGGTGCGTTTGGTGATCCCGTGGATGTAATTACGGAGCACTTCTGCTGCATCGCTTCCTGAGCAAGAAATTTGCGTTATCTCATTATTATCGTGTTAATCGGTAACGTTAATTTTGACAGCCCTAATTTATATGGAACAGTGCTGGTGTGTAAGTGTATGTCAAGCCACGGGTCGGGCGTATTGGTAAACATAATGACCAGTCACTGCTGTCAACGTTTTTTGTGCCTCTGATTCATGTCTTCATATCACTCCGCAAGTGGTCCATTAATTTGTCACCATGTAACTTCATTCAAAGCAGAGCTCCACCAAAGAGCCTGCAATCGTTGCGGAAGGTTATCTGAATAAGACGTTTGGACGTGTGGGGGCGAACTATCTTCTTAGCTGAAGCCGACAACGGGACAATATTTTTATTTTATGTTGGCAATGCACGCTGAAGCGATGTAGCAGATGACATTGAGAAGTTGCAGTGAGGAATATTTTAGGAGCACCGTTTTCGGCAGTGCAGAGAGGTAGTGGCCCACACTAACTTAGTGTTGAGCCAGGAAACATGGCTAAAAGAGCTCTACAGTGAACAGATGTGCTGGGCGAGCCGTCAGTCGGTGGACGATAACAGAAGCTAGCTGGCGTAAGCTGACAGCTGACCAACGCTACCAAGTGATCGGCGGAGACAGGGAGTACATGTATTTGAAAGAGTCCGGCAGTTGTGGCAGACAAAGGTCCATTCAGGAGTTTGGATAGAGTCCACTGAAGTCCACTGTGGTCTGAAGGGCTAATCCTCGCTAGATCACTAGCTAGCGGTAACCGTTAGTCGGGAGGTTGACAGCTAACATTAGCCAGCTGAAGCTAACAGTCGCTCGATGGTGAATAACGTAGCTACGTTACACAGGCTGGCAGCAGCACAGAGTCCAGAGTTCATAAGTGGGGGGGTAGAAAGGTGTTGAGAATGACCAACACCTAATCTTAAACTTAGGGTACTTAATTTACTACGACCCAATCAGAGGTTACTTAAATTGGGACGTTGAGTCAAAATCTAGCAAGTCACCTTCAAACGGGATCTCCGTTTGCAGGGTTCAGGCTGTACCGGACTCTCCCGGTGATGATGCTGCTCTGGGGGACCGGCTGCGCAGCGAGAAGCTGCTGCTGACGGGCGCAGAGCTCTGCCGGAACTCCGACTGCTGTCTGATGGCATCAGTATTAAATTGAGACAGTTTCATTACCGGTTAAAAACGTCTCGTTATTGCGTTAAATAGTAGTCTAATTGGGTACAGTTGGTTTTAACGCATGATGATTTTTCCCAAGGAGCAAAACATGCTTATAAAAAAAGTTACCATGAAACCCTGTTAATGCTAATTAAACAACTGGACCTTGGGGTCAAGTGTTGTCATATCCAGCCCATGTCCCATATATGAAAGCCCCCTTACTGGACTACTGAATATAATAATATTCCATTATATTTTGTATTTTGAATTGTTACTTGCCACCATAATTTTGTGATTTCCTTGCAAGAAATATTGACATTTTTACCATAAATTGGTGCATTAAAATGTATCAGAATGCAGGAATTGAAGTCTTTTACCCTCAAAATTTCCTGGGGGAGGACCCCCAGACCCCCTCTCCTCCTGCTTTGTGTGTTCCCGCAAAGACATATTCTAAGCAAGGAAAAACCCTGACGTATAATCACAGACAGCCATAAAAAACATTTAAATTGCAGAGTTAGAGTTAAAATGGATGAAAAGATGGAGAACCAGGCAGACAATATGTACAGTGTCAACCGAGAGAAACGCGGACAATCGAATAATCGACACAGTGTAAATCTGTTACATAAGGTACTGCTTATATTATTTCACCATCTGTACACAAATGTAATTAGTGAATGCAAAAACAATGCAAAGTATAGGCTCTTAACTTTGCGGTTTTGCACATATCATGTAAGACTCAATTTCTCCATTTCTTTGCACAGAACTCTCCAGAAAGTGTTGCAGCGTCATGGGTGCGGCGTATATTTTCCTGCTTTTTTGTCTTTTGCCAATCACACCTATGAATATTATTGCAGCAATCCAAGACAATGACAAATAGTGTCTGGAATATTCTCCAGAATAACCTCAAAGGTACTGTCTCATGTTTCTGTATAACTGACCATTGCTAAGTATAGCATACTGTTGTCATTTTTAAATAAAAATCCTTTTTAAATCAATATTTCGGAGCTCATAACACAGGTCACGAATGGAGAGAGAGGATGGGGGAAAACGGGGATCACAAACAGAGCATTAGTTAGCTCCCGATAATTATATATATATATATATATATATATATATATATATATATATATATATACATATACATACATACATACACACAAATTTCTTTCGAAATCTTGGAGGCAATTTATGCCCCATAATCACATTTGCCTTTTGCCCTGCGTGCCTTTTCCCTCCATTAATTTCAACACTGATAGGCAGCTGAGTGCATTCAGTCTGGCAGGAGCCCACTATTTAGAGAGAAATGGAACTCATTTAAGTTGTATAAAAGACATGGCAGACAAACCAGTTTGTTGTTGCAGGCTAGCAACCAACTTTAATGTGTCAGCAGAGGGGCTTTGTCTGTTGCTTTGGAACACCACTGCCTGTTTCTAATGTACTTTACATCATTAGCCCTCCTTCCCACGTTTTATCTCCCCAGCTCTCCTGGCGTTCAACGGTGATGAAAATCCCCAGAAAATGAGCCAATTGGGAGACAGCGAGTCTACTAAGTAGCGATAACAAATCCCCCACCCCAAACACACAGATGCCCAAAAACAAATCTATTATATGTCTGGTTTGTTAATGTTCCTGTGTCTTTATGGCCTAGATATGGGATCTGGCATGTGGAAATGTGTGTGGTTTGGTGTGCTTGCATAAGAGTTTTGCATAAAGACTAATTCCATCTTCAGGAGTGAAACCCATAAATGTTATGGCGTGCTCATGTGTGCAGTTGGGTGGGTGTCCTCCTATATTTAAACACATTCAAGTAAGGCGGACTACCTATAGGTGTGCCCTCAGACATCTTTAGCTATGTTCTTCTGCGTCCATTCATAGTAGAAAGTGGTTTCCTGGCTAATTCAACCCAAATAATGGACAAAGCCTTCGCACACCACATCAGGTAGTAAAAAAAAAAGAAGAAAATGAATACAGCCTCACATTCAATCCATGATGTTTACACATCAACTCCAAAACAGTCATAAAATATATATTTTTCTGGCCTTTTTCTTGACGAAAGCACAGAAGAGGCAAACCTTATATTCATAAATGAACTTCAGCTGTCTGTTTTTTTTTTTATTTTTATTTTTTTTTTTAAAGATGATGTTGTCCTGGGGTGACATGCAGTGTAGCTCTGTGTGTTTGTCTAGCATACTGCCAACTACTGTTCAGGATCAACTGTATCACTGTAATTTGGCAGTCACAAGACAATAATACAATTATCTATAATGAATGTCACATTTAATTATTATTTCTTAAGCACAAAAAAACTTAAATTTGTTAAAAAAAAAAAAACACTCTAGAAATGAAATACTTTAAATGAGCTTATTTGAAGGTAAAGGAGAGACGTGTGCACTTCCAAAGATGATGCTGTATTTTTCCTTTTTTGGCAGATGTATATTTGGGCACAGGTGAATATTGAGCTGTCTGGAGGCTACTGGATCTCGCAGCCTGTTGATAAAGGTTCAAGACTATATCTCATACTGTGGTCAATAAGGGAATGTTGTTATCTGAAATTAAGTTAGGCTCATAATGGGTTCACATTGTGTGGCAGGCACCAGAACACTAGCCTGACGAGCCAGGTGGTTTGTTACACAGAACCATCGGAGAAGTTCTCATTGGAAACTGTTTGGAAAAGGCCAGGCACTTTCAAATAATACATGGCAGGGGATTGGTTGAACCATCTGTCTATCCTGTCCGCCATTGTTGTTTTGAAACTAATGGTGTTTTTCCATTACATGGTACCTGTTCTACTCGCCTCGACACACTGTGTTTTCCATTGCAGATTTTAGTACCGCCTCAGCGTGGCTGGTCGTCTTGTATGCCGGCTCGACGCACACACCAGCGCACAAGTATAAACATCAGGCCAAATTGGCTTGTTTTACAGTTCTGTGGAGGCTCCACGCAGAGCTTTCGCCGTAGCCTTTATAAGTGGCCTGATGTTTATACTTTTGCGCTGGTGTGTGTACGTAGCCTACGGCGAAAGCTCTGCCTGGAGCCTCTGCAGAACTGTAAACAAGCGGTGCCGCAGTAAACTACCGTGACCTAACGCAACACACACACAGAACGTTGAAGGTGTGTTGTTGTTGCCTCAGCCAGAAGACACATTTTGTTTCAAATGAAGCTGGAGGCAGCAAAAAAAAACAAAAAAAACAGCTGGCTAAACTATTTAAAAATAGCGGGTTTGTTCAAGACACCCCCCTCTGTCGCTTTCATGTCACCTTTTCAGCTCGCCTCAGCTCGCTTGGAACCTCGACTGAGGTGGTACTAAAAAAAAGTATCTGTTAGCAGGTACCAGGTTTTTTTTTTTTTTTTTTTTTTTTTTTTTTTTTCAAGTAGGTGTGTGTGTTTTTTTTTTTTTTTTTTTTTTTTTTTGTAATGGAAAACCAAAAAAGGCGAGTCGAGCAGGTACCATGTAATGGAAAAGCGTCATAACAGTCGCGGGTGTCACGCACACCTTAACCACACCCGTAGCTGCCAGTAGCTTCTCACCGGACGCTGATTGGTTGGGTTAGCTGCTGTTTAGACAGAAACACATTTACTTGAAGCCTGACGAGGGATTTTCGTGTGATATGCGATCCCGCGATTCTAGCATGATCTCGTGATATCGCAAGAATCCAGCTGTCGTGCAAGGTAACTAGAAGGCATTCAAGAACAATGTCCCAATAACCCAAAATAGTTTCCCAACCCTGCTCTAAGCAGTACAATCTTTGACAGTTTGACAAAGCCTATAAACCTGATATTTACAAAGCTTGAGTTATCTGTACAGACCTTTTTACACCCACAGATTACTTTTACAGTGTGAAAAGGTCAGAACGAGAATGTGAGAGACTGGGTGTGTGAGGTGTAGGAGCTGCCATTTATTATTAAACAGTCATCTGTCCCCCAAATCACTTCTGCAACACTGTGCCTCTGACCTCTTTCACCTCTGCTTATTATCCCTCCCTCCTTCTTTCTTTTACCACTGTCATTCCCAAATTCAAACACCATTATTATCCCAATGACAGATGGTGGCTACAGAAATGTAATTTGGACCTCTGGTTTAGAGAAATGTTCCCCAAGGTGGGCAGCCATGTCCCAGGTGAAACTTTAAGCACCATGCTCCTTCTCTTTGTCTACATAGCGCTCATAAAGACCATCTCCGCCTCCCTCCTTATCTCTCCTTCACTGCCTGGTAAAGTAAAAGAGCAAGTAGGCAGGATGCTGTAGGTAGGGCTCCTGTTCTCTACAATGTATAGATGGAGTCAACAAAAGAGTCTGGCCTTAATAATTTACTGTGTGATATAAGGGCAGCACATCTACATGATTTCAAGTCTACTTGGCTGCATTGTTGAGCAAGTAATATTCCATGTAGGGATGAAAAACAATAGGGCTGGATCTGAATATTAGACTATTCGGATATTTGTTCATTGGGTAGGTATTTGATTTATAATTTGGGGATTTGAATATTCGTTTTTTCCATCAATACTGCAATAAAGTTGAGACGGATTCAACACCACCACCATCTTCAAAACATAAAACACTTTACAGCTCTAAAGGGACATTTCTCACTTCACAACCCAATTATACACATAATTTTGTTTTTAATAGCACATAAAAAAACATTAAAGAGCAATATAAATAACATAATATGCAAGGGAGGCCAAAAGCCTAAAATGCTTATCAAGGATGTCCCCAATTGTTGATGAAAAACAAAGTAAATAAAAGCATTACAATAAACTTAACTAAAAACAATTTCAAATACAACTAATTAGTTTCAAAACAATCAATTTCCTGTAAAAATCACAGAAAAAGAAAAATCAATCTAAATGAATATAAAATAAACTAAGAACAAACATTCTGCAAATCTGTATGCAAAAACATAAAAGAGAAAAGTGAAGGCCTTTTTATCAGCCACACAGTGGGGGAACAGTGCTAGCATATCCTTCAATGACGTGCACACACAGTAGAGAGAGAACACTGGTTTGAGGCTTTATAGTTGGAGAAAATCAATACGTTTTGTAGGCATTTGTTCAAAGGCAATTACAATGAAGTGAATGTTGTAAACTGTGCCACCTTTTTTCTTGTCAGCCCATGTTTCTGTTGATTGTTTACTTTTTGACAGTCCTGTCTCTATTTTGTTGTTTTCAACCGTCACATTTGATATCTGCATATACTTTCCTGTGGAAATTGTGCTCTGGCTTCAGAGGCCGTTTGCTGGTTTTTATTCAGCCTCTCTCTTCACCGCTCCAGCACTCATTTGCCATGCCGTTTCATCCCTCCCCCCACCCCACCACCCACCCACCCCACTATACTGCCGAGCACTGCTTGATCTTTTTGAATCAGGGTTAGGCTACTGTTCAATCCCTTTTTAAAACGTCCATAAAACCCTGCCTTTGGTTTGGGCTGGTTAAACGAAGGAGAAGAAAAAGTGCCTGCCTGCAGGGTTTTAATGCCCATAGTGAACAAAAATATTGTTCATTAACGTGCCAATGTAACAATGGTAAACATGTTGACATGACTAGGTATGGGTAGAATCATCTGATTTAACTAGATTCACTGGGCTTTAATTTAAAAAAAAAAAGTTTTTATATTTTTCTTGTACTCAACATAGCAATGTTTTATATATGAATTTCCAAAGTATGTCTTTCCAAATCATAACCACAATATGCACTGCGTAAGTTTCATCTAAGCAGTATCTTGTCAAATGACTTATGTGCTACTGCAGTATTTCACCACTGAATGCCACAGGTCACAGGTGACACGTCTTTTGTCAAGTTCTCTGTCATGTAGTTTTGAATCCAAAATGCCCCCTAACATTTCCCTTACAGAACTTAAAAGCAATATTATTGCTAAGAAGGCGTAGTTTGGACAAATGGAAGGCTATAGTCTCTAAAAGCTAGGACACTAATAGCTATGATAAAGTGACACAAGGAGATACTTGGAGTGTGGGTCCACGATAAATGGCTAATGGGTCCTATCTGCTAGAAATAGAGCCTCTGATTTCAAGCATCAATATCAAAATTGTAAAAAGATCTGTAGATTTAAAAAAAAAAAAAAAAAAAAAAAGTGTGGCTTCTAGGACTATTTTCCTTGTTTTTTGGTGTGCGTTTGTACTATTCTTTGGTAAACTTTGATGCAAAAGGGTTCCCATTTATGATTTCAAGAGGATACTCAACTGTGTATTTTTTGGGCAGTACACTGTATACATGCATATATGCACTTAAAATACTATTGAGTAAATTGATGTGGGTGTCCTATTTGTCTTGGCAGGGTTGTTCACTCATATCCTATTGGACGAAGCGGCCCAGGCCATGGAGTGTGAAACCATCATGCCTTTTGCTCTAGCTAGCAAGAACACCCGTGTTGTGCTGGCTGGAGACCATATGCAGGTAAGTACGAAGAGTTTCTCTAGTGGAAAAAATGCAGCATTTCTGTGCTGCTTCTTCACTACAAGATAATGTAATTGCATTTTATAGGGTCTTGGGTTTATTCTCCCAGATAAACAAAGACTCTTCTATGTATTCTAAAAAACAAACAAAAGAATACTTGGAAGGAGGGATGCAATACAGGCACAGCTAGTAGCTGTGACATCAAGTAGAAGAAATAACTCTATTTGCACTTTGCTGTGGATGAGTCTCCACTCTCACTCAAAATACAAAAGAACAGACAGCAGCAACTGTAGCACTGTTGTTCTGGAGACCACTTCAGCCATATAAACTTAGTCAAACTTTCTAAGCCAACATAAGGAATTATTTAGACAGTGGCACAGGATTACCAGTAGGCAGCTACCCAGTCCCTCTCTGATATTCCTTGGAGCAAATAAAAATGGATTTAAAAGACAAGGTCCACCTGTGTATCCATCTGTCTCTTTCTCAATCACTTTGTCTCACACGTTTCTCCTTCCACACTTCTCTCCTGTATAATAGCTTAGTAACTCCAAGGAAAGAAGGTACTCCAAGGAAGGATGTTGCCCTTTATCATTCTCCGTCTCCTCAGTTTCTCCTGTCTGCTCTCACTATAACAGTTTACCATCATTATTCAGCAGTGGAAGAGAAGACAAGTCAGTGAAGGCTAAGCCCTCTATTGATGGTTTGCTTTCTTATTGACTGCGTGGGGCCTCATTACAGCTAGCTGACCTTCTCTAACTGTCAGGCTTGAATTAAGATTTTAACAAAAGATGAATTGCTGTATTGTACATGGCAGTGGTTTAAAGATAAAAGGGAAATGAGTCTGCATGTTTTTGTGGGTGTGTAACTTTGTTTGAATCAAAGCACATTGGGATCATGGTCACAAATCTTACTCACTACTGTCAGACCAGAGGAATAATACACATTAAAATAGTTAAGACTGTTATAGGTATTGGAGGAGCTACTGCTTTATGTTTGATTTATTCACTTATTTGATTTATTGCCTACAAGAGATAAGGAATCAAATGCCACCTGTGGTTTGATTATATCAAACAATCAAATGCTATTCTGCCTTGGCTTACAAGCAGTGCCACATTGAAGCAGATGTGTAACTAAGACTGGCCACTGCATATATACTCCAAACCAAATTGAATTTGGCATGTTCACACACTGCGAGTAAATTCTACTATAATCACTGCAACTCAAGGTCTGTTTGTTTGTTGGCATGCACACCAGATGGAAGTGCTTGCAAGTCACAATCGGAGTAACAATTCACTTATCGGAACTTCCTCAAAACAAGAATAGTAGAATAATAGCTTAAGTAATTTAAATTTAATAACATTTTAAGTATCCAACTTAAATAATAGCTCTTTTTGAAAAAATTATTCCAGGGACTATCGAGCCCGGGGCAACCAAACTCAGATGTTTGGTGTAAAATGAAAAACTTGACCTTCATTTGCTGTGTGCCTTATCCATGTGTGGTACATGGTTTGACACCTCTTTGTTAGCCTTGGAATTGATTCAGTATACCAAATGGAAATTCATACTTGAATAGAAAGGAAAAGTAATGATGTGAGAATGGTAAACTACCTTGTTCATGCTTTGAAACTAGCTTTGCTTTCTGTCTCTCCCTCCCAACCTCTTTCTCTCTCCATTTTGTGTCCCTCGATTTGCAGCTCAGTCCATTTGTGTACAGCGAGTTTGCGCGGGAGCGTAACCTGCATGTGTCACTGCTGGACCGACTGTATGAGCACTACCCCCCTGAATACCCTTGCCGCATCCTCCTGTGCGAGAACTACCGCTCTCATGAAGCTATCATCAAGTAGGTGTGAGCCCTCAACAATGTGTTGTGTCGAAACGGTGGGAGGAGAGGCTGAAATACTCAAAAGAAGAGGGAGTGGGAGAAATGGGTCAGGAGGAAAAGGGGAAACTCAGGTGAAGAATTGACAGACCTGGGTTGTCTAGCTAGGAAATTGGAGTCATTAAGGAAATGTTTGGGCTGACAATAGCTCTTTGACAAAACGACACCAGGCGCTGCACAGGTTTAGGTGTATTGCTACAGGTACTGGTGAGAAGATTAAATATGAACTTGGAACTCCACTTTGAATTTTTAGCAGACACAAAGGTTTACAGCGGCAAAAATTGTCTACACACACACACACACACACACACACACACACACACACACACACACACACACACACACACACACACACACACACACACACAGTGGCACATGAAGTTTTCACGTTTTAGATTTTGAAAAGATCCGTTTAGATTCTAAGTTATCATGCTTGCTGGTAACATACACAATGTATCTTTAATCATTCTCACATTAAAATGGTTTTGTTTTTCAATCCCAAAATCTCATATACCCCAGGTTGTATTACAGGGAAATGTATATAAAATGATATACAGGACAAATAATTGCCCAACCAACTTTAACAAGCGTTTTCTTTGGCTTAAATGATCAGTGACTTTTGATTTCTTTGCACAAACATACTTCATTCTCATATCCCACTCGTTTTGCTCTCCTTTTTTGCATCCCTTTCTCTCACCCCTTCTTCTCCTCCCTTCTTACAGCTACACGTCAGAATTGTTTTATGATGGGAAGTTGATGGCAAGTGGGAAGCAACCTTCCCATAAGGACTTCTACCCTCTGACCTTCTTCACAGCCAGAGGAGAAGATGTCCAGGAGAAGAATAGCACTGCCTACTACAACAACGCAGAGGTATCAAAGTTAGAATTGGTTTTGCTGTTCTGCTGTGTCATGCCTGGTGGCATTTGCATATAGATTATGGACCAGTTTTTGGCTGAATGTTATGGTAGCAATTATGATATCTATCAAATAAGAATGTTTGTTAATTTGTGTTAATATGTTAGATTTGGAAATAAATGAATGATTAGGTCTCATACATTAAAGAAAAAAATGATAAAATTGCTCTAACTAGATGACACTAATATCTTAATTTAATTTTGCACCTGTTGGTTTAAAGGTGCAGTAGGTAAGCCTTATAAAACTAACTTTCATTCTAACATATTTGCTGAAACTGACCCTACGTTCGAGTAGAACTACATGAAGCAGGTAATAAAAAAAAGAAAAAAAGAATCCAGCTCTTCTGGCACCGCCTGTAGTGCGATTTGCAAAAATCTACAGCTCCCTTTTGATCTCCAAATATTTTGTCCCCTACTGTTGCCTGTTTGCATGGGTGGAAGATACCCCTTAGTCTCTGACGAGTTATTTTTGTGTGCAGGGATCAGGGTGTGAAGAGAGCGTGACATTAAGCCTGGTTGTCGCCTCTTTCTCTAATGTTGCTTCTCCATCTCCTCAGGTATTTGAGATCGTGGAGCGGGTGGAGGAGTTGCGCAAGAAGTGGCCAGTGGCCTGGGGCAAGCTAGACGATTGCAGCATTGGAGTGGTGTCACCATACGCTGACCAGGTGTTCCGCATTCGTGCTGAGCTCCGAAAGAAGAGAATGCATGAGGTCAGCGTGGAAAGAGTGCTCAATGTCCAAGGTGAGGAATAAGTATTAACCAACTTGCTCATGCTTTGTTTTAATAATAAATAGCCCACACGGAATCTGCGCCTGCAGAATTTCGACGACACCGCCGCAGATTTTCCACAGATTTTAAACAATTTTAAAATGTTCTTTGTTATCCTAAATAAATATTGTCATATCACATTACAAGCAAAAAAAAAAAAAGCATTCCCCTAAACTTTGCAGATTTTCATTTTGGATCAATGCTGAAAACAAAAACAAAAAAATTTGGTTTGGGTCTGATAATAAGGATTAGCATATACAGTGGGGCAAAAAAGTATTTAGTCAGCCACCAATTGTGCAAGTTCTCCCACTTAAAAATATGAGAGAGGCCTGTAATTGTTATCATAGGTACACTTCAACTATGAGAGACAAAATGAGAAACAAAAATCCAGAAAATCACATTGTAGGATTTTTAATGAATTTATTGGTAAATTATTGTGGAAAATAAGTATTTGGTCAATAACAAAAGTTCATCTCAATACTTTGTTATATACCCTTTGTGGGCAATGACAGAGGTCAAACGTTTTCTGTAAGTCTTCACAAGGTTTTCACACACTGTTGCTGGTATTTTTGCACATTCCTCCATGCAGAACTCCTCTAGAGCATTGATGTTTTGGGGCTGTCGCTGGGCAACACGGACTTTCAACTCCCTCCAAAGATTTTCTATGTGGTTGAGATCTGGAGACTGGCTAGGCCACTCCAGGATCTTGAAATGCTTCTTACAAAGCCACTCCTTCGTTGCCCGGGCGGTATGTTTGGTATCATTGTCATGCTGAAAGACCCAGCCACGTTTCATCTTCAATGCCCTTGCTGATGGAAGGAGGTTTTCACTCAAAATATCACGATACATGGCCCCATTCATTCTTTCCTTTACACGGATCAGTCGTCCTGGTCCCTTTGCAGAAAAACAGCCCCAAAGCATGATGTTTCCACCCCCATGCTTCACAGTAGGTATGGTGTTCTTTGGATGCAACTCAGCATTCTTTCTCCTCCAAACACGACGAGTTGAGTTTTTACCAAATAGTTCTTTTGGTTTCATCTGACCATATGACATTCTCCCAATCCTCTTCTGGATCATCCAAACGCTCTCTAGCAAACCTCAGACGGATCTGGACATGTACTGGCTTAAGCAGGGGGACACGTCTGGCACTGCAGGATTTGAGTCCCTGGCGGCGTAGTGTGTTACTGATGGTAGCCTTTGTTACCAGCTCTCTGCAGGTCATTCACTAGGTCCCCCCGTGTGGTTCTGGGATTTTTGCTCATCGTTCTTGTGATCATTTTGACCCCACGGGGTGAGATCTTGCATTGAGCCTCGGATCAAGGGAGATTATCGGTGGTCTTGTATGTCTTCCATTTTCTTATAATTGCTCCCACAGTTGATTTCTTCACACCAAGCTGCTTACCTATTGCAGATTCAGTCTTCCCAGCCTGATGCAGGTCTACAATTTTGTTTCTGGTGTCCTTTGACAGCTCTTTGGTTTTGGCCATAGTGGAGTTCGGAGTGTGACTGTTTGAGGTTGTGGACAGGTGTCTTTTATACTGATAACAAGTTCAAACAGGTGCCATTAATACAGGTAACGAGTGGAGGACAGAGGAGCCTCTTAAAGAAGAAGTTACAGGTCTGTGAGAGCCAGAAATCTTGCTTGTTTGTAGGTGACCAAATACTTATTTTACAGAGGAATTTACCAATAAATTCATTAAAAATCCTACAATGTTATTTTCTGGATTTTTTTTTTCTCATTTTGTCTCTCATAGTTGCCGTGTACCTATGATGAAAATTACAGGCCTCTCATCTTTTTAAGTGGGAGAACTTGCACAATTGGTTGCTGACTAAATACTTTTTTGCCCCACTGTACATGTGTGTAGTTACTGACTCAAACACTGAAACTAGTGCTACGTTAATGTACCAGTTTGAATATTTTGAAATTTAAATTGCCTTGTTGGTGTCCTGCATGCAACATTGACTAAATGTAGATTATTAAAGGCCTTAGTACATTTGGGTTTTATCTGTTAAAGCTACAGTTGGTAACTTTCATAAAAAAAAAAAATACTTTTTGTCACATTTGCTCAAACTGTCACTATATCCTGACAGTATTACATCAGATCATCTTTTAAAACAAATAAAACTGCTTCCTTCCAAATGGCAGAAGGAAATTAATCAGAGCCTAGGAGTCTCTAGTCAATCACTGCTCTTGAACTGCGGTCAAACTGTAAAAATGTTGTGTTACTGTCAAAAATATGACAAAAAGTTACTTTTATAAAAGTTACCTACTAAATCTTTAATTTGATGGTGTATTATAATTTGAAAACTGGAAGAAAGCAGCTGTGGTCAGGCAATTAAAAATACAATAGTTACAGACAAAAATCTTAATCCCCAAGTGCCTCATTATTATTTCTCCACGACGCTTGTCTCACATATTGCTGTGTGTAAGACAATATAAGAGTCAATCTTCAGTCATAATTACGCTTAAAATGAGAGCTACATTACCTTAAAGACAAATCCCTGATATTTTTCACTGCAGTTATCAGTGTTCATATTGCCCTTCATATAATCTAGTATAAGGAGGATATGAGTTGGCTTTCTTCCCCCAATCTCTCGTCTGCTTCAGTCTCATGCAGTTCCCACTTGTGTTGCATCCAGCTGCCTTCCACAGCTCATTAACTTCCTCATTAATCACACATGAAACATGTGGACGGACACACACACACACACACACACACACACACACACACACACACACACACACACACACACACACACACACACAAAAACTGCTTGAAATTTAAATTTAACTCACATTCGCATAATATATGTTTGTGTTCTATCAACAACCTCCAAAGTAATTAGAAGATCAAATTTTTATTAGATCTAGGTTTCCCTATTTAGAGAAATTGTTATTTGGCTCCTTTATTTGTAGCAATACTTGAGACATTACAACACAATTAGCTCAAGAAGACAGCATGCAAATAGTTTGTTTCCATTGAGATCACATGTCATGAAAGCAATGGAGAACATCTAAAAACCGAGCAAAGAGGAGGTGCAAAAGTCTAAGTTTCTCTCAGACCAATTACAATATTTGTAATTCATTTGTAATAGATTGTATGTTTTTTTTTTTTCTCCTAATGATGCCCCAAAAAACCTGCCTACCCCAGCTTTAAGTTCCTCAAAGAGTTGTCATTCATTCAGAGTACTTAGAGACTTCATAATAAAAAATAAAAAAAACATGTTTGCAGGTAAACAGTTCCGGGTGCTGTTTCTCAGCACGGTGCGGACGCGGCATACCTGCAAACACAAGCAGACGGCCATCAAACGTAAAGAGCAGCTAGTTGAAGACTCAACAGAGGACCTTGATTATGGATTCCTCTCCAACTACAAGCTACTCAACACGGCCATCACCAGAGCCCAGTCCCTGGTTGCAGTTGTGGGAGACCCCATAGCACTGTGCTCTGTTGGGCGCTGCAGGTAAATAATGGCACTTTTGACTAAAGACTTCAATACTGTAACATAACAGATCTTTATGGAAAGTGATAGTTATAAGGAACGACTTGTTCTTGTGATGTGGTAAATCTATGGGATCAATTACCTTTTTGCGTAATACTAGATATATTTTGATTAGGGTTTCCTGAAGCCATTAAAGGTATAATAAGCAATGTTAATCCATTACACTTTTTGTCAAATTCAGCGAATATCTCCTCACGGTCATCTTGCTCTCTATTTTCTGTGTGCGCTAAAAAAAGAAATCTGGTGTGCTTACACAGCCATGGCTGTGTAAATGCAAAACAAACGGAAAGGTGCGCTCAAGCTGAGTTTGCAGAGAAACGGCAAAAGAGGAAAAGGACAAAATAATACAAATTAAAAAATAAGTTGTATGATTGGGAAAGGAGAAAGAGCCTTGTGTGGGTGAATGACATGGACATCATCAGTAATTTAAGTTTTGACCTGTTGGTTCAGATTGGACACCTGTTTATTTTTCTGCATTTATTGAGCTTTAGGTTATCATCATAGTTTCATATACAGTAGCTCATAGCTATTTGCTGCCACCCCCTATTTAAATCTCTTTAACCCTCAAAACACGCCCGCGTTGTATACGACGCAGAATGGCACCTCTGATTAATATTTAGATAATTTGATAACTGTTTAATGTAGAAACTTACCGATTTTTGCTGCTAAAAGCTAAGGAGTTAGCCATCACGGGAGTGTCTTTGTAGCCTTTACAGAAGGTTTTCTATCCAGCCTGGAACTTGTGCCTCTTTTCGGAGTTGTTCAGCAATAAATCCAAACGCTTATATCCAAGATTTATCCACTTGATGTCCATAATTTTCCGTCATTTTTGCCGCTAGCTCGATGTTAGCTGCCATTTTGAATATCCCATGATGCTTTGCGAGATTGTGTTGACGTCTTTCAACCAATGGGAAGTCAGGTCCGTCATACAAAGAGTATATTGAGTGGAAAGATTGATCACTCCAGCGAATCCAAGCGAGAACAAAGGCTATAGTGTGTAAAGATAGATCACTCCAGTCTATTACCGTTCTACAGAGAAGATTGTTTTGAGATTTGGCATAAATTTGGGCCTTTTTTGAAGAAATGTAAATAGTTTGTCCTTTTACATGAGTTATAATGTTCAGTATGTTTATTTTTGCACTGCATGACTCCAAATATATAGGAGAACTGTTTTAGAACATTGCGGTGTGTGTGATTTCAATAAATATGAGATTATTATATTGATTATTGGCATAAGTGAATGTCATGAGGGCAAAAGCGTCTGGACTTTTTTTTTGAAAAAAATTATATATTTAGTCAACTGTATAAGTTATGTTTATTTCTTCACAGTGTGACTCCTAATACATATGGGAACTGATTTAGACAGGAGATTGGCTTTGCTGTTATTGATCTGTCTGTGATATCAATATATATCTGTTACATTCAAGTGACCTCACTGCAGCACAAAGAGTCTAATAGCCCAGTTTTTCCTGAAAAAAAATTATGTTCATAAATTGACTGTAGACAACAGGGTTGATGTTTTACAAGCTTTTTTAGAAAATAAAACCAGACTGACAATGAATTATAAAAATGCCCTTAGGGCTGGTCGGGTTAATGTATTCACTCTTAGATCCCCTTGCCCACCATCCATCTCCATAGCAACTGTCCATGTTTGCCTCCACTGGTTATTATGTCAGGTCTTGCTGTTGTGGTTGTTTGCAAATGTCATTCTGCAGAAATGGAACAAGTGAATTGATCTGTCCAAAATGGATGCGTTTTCTTGACCATGCACATTGAGCCTCCTCCCAGGAATGACAGATATTGGTTAGTGAAGCAGCTGCAGGAAGTGTTAAGATACAGTCAGTAGGGAGTAGCTTAGGTGAATTAGGATGTAACTAAAGGTAAAAGGCTAAATCTATTTGTTGCCGATTTCTGTGTTGTAGATCAGTTTTACAAAGTGAACTGGTTATGTGATTGAGCTGCAGTTACTACTTTATCATAAAGCTGAAACAGCAAATACCCTGGATGGTGTACTGTTAAAATGTGAAAAAAAAAACTGTACCCCCACATGTTAATGATTTACATTTTCCAACTAAAAATAATTTAGCATGCTATTATCTATCATGCCAGTAAGTGCAAGCCCAAGTGTTGATGTATCCACCTGTCCTTCTGTACTCAGGAATCTCATGTACAGATGTATGTGTAGACTAACTGAGTCATCCAACAGCATCATTGCAACACTAGTGAACCCAGCAACGAGTGTGGTTAGGTTCACTTCAAGATTGTGGAACCATTGGCATTTAACAGTCTTTTCGTGTATTGTGGGACTCTGACTGTTGTAGTCATTACTTAATGTATGTGTTTCGTCTTGTATTTGTCTATGCTATGTTTTGTATTGTGCTATGGACCATTTTTTTGTGTCCTGAATAAAGAATAATGTAAAGTAAATAAGGATTAGCAGGCTACAATAGTTAGCGCTCTAATATTGTGTGGGATTTCCACCCACTCTTGTATGACTACTCCTGTATGAGGACCAAAATAGCTAACAGCTCATTTAAAGACAGTATACTAATAGATTATTGTGCCCTTTTATTTTCTTTCTTGCATTCCTGCTACTCCCATTGTGCCTCCTAGCTTTAATTTTCTTTCCCTTTGGTGTGCTTCATCATTTTACTGATTTTCCTTGTTTTCATTTCCCCTCTCCTCTTAACACCTGCTTTACACATGCTTTTTCTAAATTAGTTTTTTTATATTCAGCCCCCAAGAAGTAATTTCTTCTTCAGAAAAAAAATCAACACGGTGATCCATGAAACACTCACTCCAAACAAGGAGAGATAAAGGAGATTGGAATTAAAACTTATCTCCATCTGTTTTGTTTTTCCCTTTTCCAGAAAATTCTGGGAACACTTTATCTCCATCTGCCATGAAAACACGAGCCTACATGGCATCACCTTTGAGCAGATCAAATCTCAGCTGGAGGCCCTGGAGCTCAAAAAGACCTACGTCCTCAACCCATTGGCCCCAGAGTTCATCCCTCGTGCCCTCAGGCCACTGCAAGGGCACCACTCTTCGCAGGTCCTACATCCCCACCACCATC
>CM042317.1:27423251-27598251 GCA_023566125.1 Zingel zingel | reverse complement strand
GACTGACAATAAACAGGTAATGGGTAATACAAACTATGGTATGAGACAACATGAGACACCACTCATCTCATCCTTTCTCGTCCTATGATTAACGTTGTCCCGATTTTAAGGTTAGCAAATTAAGGATACAGTCAGTAATCGTTTGTACTATTTCATTAGCAGGTTTATTCAAATACAATTGATTTGGTTTGATTTTCTGTGCGTTTCTCATCTGATCATATAGAAATGTGGGCATGTTTTACTGCTGTGTTTTACAAACATTACTGATATGTACTGTATGTTGATTTTTGGTGGTGGGACTACCCTTTAGTTTACAGCTAAATCACAGACTGTACCTTTAAAAGAAACTTTGTGTACCTAACCAACCTAACTGCAGTAACATTTAGGTGCAGCGAGGTGATGACTCCTGTCCATAAAGCTGTCTGTAAATCAGAGAGTGGAAGCTGCTCAAGCACACAGCAGATTTTTGCTGAGCCAGAACCACAAAGGGTGTGGAAGGAGCAGGAGGAGGTGGCAGTGGTTAGCTAGCTGTAGATCTATATTAGGAAAGGCATAGAGTTTACGACATTGAGGTTTTTATATGAAATCATCCTGCACTTTCTGTCAACCACATGTCTATACTGTATCCCCTGCATTGTTATAATAAAGAGATGCATGTTGTGAGACAGAGAGCCGGGTCATGAAAGCAGAAAGAGGATGTAACCATCATCTGTCTCTCCCATACCGGTATTTTAGGTTGCAGGGTCGGATTAGAGAGAGGTGGTTATGTTGCTGCATGAAAAAAACAAAATTTCCAAAAGTCACTTACATTGCCAATAATTTAATGTTTAGTTTCAGTTTTATTTCAATGGGAACTTACATTTTTAATTAACGTTAGCTCAGTTGGCACTACAGTTGACTGTATGTTCACTTTCTGCAACTATTAGTCAGTGTTAAATAAAAGACATGAGACCAAAACATGACATTACTGCAAAAAAACTTCTAAATACATAGAAAATGTGCTGTGTGCCAGCGTATGGAGGAAATGGACTTTCCACAATAAAAAACCCACAACCACATGTTCTTTTACCAGGCAAAGACACTTTCTCTGAGGTGAACCAGCTGCTCTGTAGGCCGAGTGGTCAATTAGTGGTTGTTGTTGTTGTCGGCGTATCATAGAATGACTCGAGAAGCCGTTTCTGAGAATAGCAAACTAGTGAGCAGCACTGAATGCTTTTTATGCTTGGTGGTACAAATGTACAGAAAGTCATCCTCCAGTTTGAGATGTAAATAGTCTGCGACAACGACAGGAACAAAGTTTGATGGGGTATTTTGCCAAATTTCACCGGTATACTCCATCATTTAGATTTGCTCGTGGTAAAAGAGAGAAGGCAGGACACTGTCATTACAGACACAGATCTGCTGTGATCCCACAGAGCCGGAGAATTCTCCAGAGACGCTGAATCAGAGGTCACGACAGCACGTCAAGCTCTATTGCATTGTATATCCAATAAGGAGGAGTCCTCAGCGAGAGGACTGCTGCTACTACTGCCGTCTCTCTCACACACACACACACACACACACACACACACACACACACACACACACACACACACACACACACACACACACACACACACACACACACACACACACACACACACACACACACACACCTCTAATACTCCAGAGAAAAACACATTTAGGACAGTGCTGATCAGAGGACAGACCAGATAATAAAAAATGATTTTCCTTTACTAATAGCGCTAGAGGGACAACTTAAAGCAAATGAAACGTGGTTTCTGTTCAGAAAATCAGGAAGTTCCATCATTCTTGTCCATTCAAGACTGAATACTCACAAGGGTGTGATCCTTGATGAATCAGTCACATGATTCATCAGCTTCTCACTTTTGAAAAGAAGATTGCCTTTTCAATTATGTCATTGTTATGACCAGCACCTTATTTTTGGTACGTCCTCACCAGACAACCCATGCTTATCATCTTCACACACTCACATAGACATACAGCTCAAGCACTAAAAACATACTGTATGTAAAAATATGTAATAGTGTATATGTTCACCAATACCAAAATGCAATGGGGAAATCAGTTTACAGTAAATCAGAATATTCCGAACAGCCTCCGTACTGTAAACGCCTGGGCATGTTTGCTGGATGTTTTTCTGTAAATAATTTGGCTGCAATTAACGATCACTTTCATAATCGATTTATTTGTTGATTATCTATTATCTATCTCTACCTGAAAACTGTCAAAATTACATTTTCCGAGAGACCAAGGTGACATCTTCAGATGTATCTTTTGTCTAACCAACACTCCAAAAACCAAAGATATTTAGTTTACTATAATTCTAAAGTATAATGTTATGGTAAAGAAAAAGCAGCAAATGTTCACATTTAAGAAGTTGTAACTATCAAATTAATTGGCCATTTGATTACAAATTGTTGAAACTTAAAACAAAACCAAGTTACAAACCAAAACATAAAGAGTATAAAAGATTTATCCCAAATTTAAAACATTACTAAATCCTGAATTTCTCAAAAGGTCACCCTTTGCTATACAAGCAACATCACAATCAGTCTGCATTTGGGAAATTATTTTAACTATTCCCCCTTCTTCGGCAGAAAATTCCAGAGAGGACAAGCAGGACAAGCATATCGAGTATGTCCCATACATAATCTGTGGGCCTGTTGTGTGGAGACTTGGCAGACCGACCATTAGATTCAGATTACTTTCTTGATGAAGAATGATGTGCTGCCCAACTAATGATAAACTCAATGGAAAGGCATTCTGAAATATGAGCTGATATCAAACTTCATCACCTGCAAAACAACTTCAGACTATGACACTGCCCTTTATGTTTGACTGCTATAAAATATACATACAAAAGTTATGTTTTCACCCTTTCTGGATCTCACAAATTACCCTTTTTTTGTAGCGCAGAAAAAAATGGATCCTAAAATATCTTATGGATACTTAAACAATGTAAACTGTTTAGACAGGCTCCCTGTATACGTCAAAATAGGCATCAAATGACAATTTACATGTTTTACCATAAACCTCTTATTTTTTGCTTGCATGTATGAAATTGTGTGTAATAGAGCATACAAACCATTCAAACTCTGTCACAGCCAGAGGTAATCTATTAATAATAGCATTGACTGGCTGAGACGCTGGGATATGGCTGCTAAAAGGAGCAACAGAATTCCCCCGAGTGTGTCAAATAAGGTGCTTCTCATCTGACATTCCATCACTGATATTTCCATCGCATCCAACACTTTTACTAACAGCCTTATTCGGTTACAGTGCATTAGCATTTACTAGCATGTCACTGTGGCTGCACATCGGCATGGTAATATAATTGATCCAGTAATATCACATTGAAAATGTTATTGTGTTTGACCCAGATACAGTTTAAAAAAAAAAAAAAAAAAAAGGTTGACAGTGTTGTGTGATTGACCACATATATTCTTGGTAACCCCAATTAATTAATTCACATTAGTTTGTAATGCGTTGTAATTCATTGTCATTAGACTGTGGCAGCCAAGTGCTTAAGCCAGATGACAACTCAGTTGACGAGTGATTGATTTAATCAATACCCCTCTGCCTGCTGCCATCACCTGCTTCATTATAATTATAATGCTGTCCACAGCTGAATTTAATCCATTTATCGACAGTATGTGATCAATACTATTTAGGAAATACTTGCATTTTTTTTTTGCAATACTTGGCAATGCATCTGAACTGTCCATTGTAATTGTCAGAGCAGGGATGCAATGTATGAGGATCTTGTGGATCTTATACGCAAAGAACTAGTGCCACCTCATGTCACCTCGCTTCTACTGTTAAAGGCTGCACACCACAAAGACTAGAGCCAACAGCTAGCTGACCGTGATATAGTGGTATATTCTGCACTACTTCCTACTGTGAGGAAATAACTAGCCTGTCATCCAGTAGGCTGAAATAATTATAGAAAGACAAAGAAAACAAACAGTAAACCATGTTCAAACTAATTCATCTGTCCGGCTTGGAATACAAATTGACAATGGTGCTGTAAAAATCTTCTTTTGCTTCGCACCGGCATTATATGTGGTCTGTGACCTGTCAGACAGATCTCTCAACAACCCCCTCAAATACCCAAGAGCAAAGGTGGCACAATGGCATCCCAGGGCCAACTGACAGCTTGTTGTCTTAACAGATACTTGGGGAAATGTTCATTGTCATGCAAACTAGTATTGATTCCATGAACACTGATCCCTTTGCCATACAATGTGACACAATCACCTACAGTGTTAGCGCAGAGAAGCAACGCTGGGCAACCTGAGCATGTGCAAACATGCCAAAGACCTATTTGTATTCAAACATTATACAAGAATGATCAAATATTGACAAAAATAAGAGAGTTGGCCTTTTTGGTATAACCATTTACCTGTCAGAGGTAAATGGATCTGGGGAAAACCGATGCTTTCTGATTAATTCTGTGAGGACACAAGAAGTCAAGCCAATGACACACTGCTCCAATATTGATAGAGACCGGCAGCACTGACCTCACTTAGACTAATGGTTTGGATGCAGAGCTCATGAACATGATTAAGTTTGGTTCACAAAGCCTTTGGCATAATGAGTAACTTACTGCAGACTGCTTTTTAGACAGGAATCCTGTTGTCACATTCCAAAGATACCAAAGACCCCTGCAGTCTGAACGATGTTTGAAATGAGTGCTGCTGACTACAAAAATGCTCAGAAATGTGACACTTCGGCAGGTAGTCCAGCAGGAACATGTGCTGCCAATATTTTTGCTCAGCACTTATAGTTCTGTTTGACTCAATGAAATAAAAAAATATGACCCAAACTGGTTTCCAGTAGGGCTTCAACTAATAATTATTTTCATCATTCATTATTTTGCCAATTACTCTGCTCAATCAATCAAATAATAGTAAACAATTGCTATTTTGTCCAACCAATTAACACCAACGATATTCATTTTACTATACTTTAAGACAAAGCAGCACATCGTCACATTTGAGGGTCTGGAACCAGCAAATGTTTGGCGTTTTTACCTAAAAAATGTGATCGATTGTCAGAATTGTTACTGATTAATTTCCTGTCCATCGACTAATTGATTAACTGACTGTTCGCTACACCACTCTCCCAACCAGCGATTGTCCAATCATAGCTTAGCAACCATAACCAGCCACGGAAAGTCTGTCAGGCTTTGGATTTCTTCTCCACATGACAATAATTGTTTTAAATATGGCAGCGCACATTTTCAGATTCACAGTGTTGTTGAAATAGTTGTGTAAAGAATAAAAAAGAAAAATAGAGAGAGAAGTTAAAACTCAGCTTGCTTTCTCACATTTGTGTGTGAATCAATCAATCAATCAATCAATCAATCAATCAATCAATCAGTGGGTGTGAAAGTCAGATTGTCGGAAATGGTCAGACTCAGCCCCCCACCTACAACGTAAAAAAAGGCAACATTCTCACTCCCATCGCGTCAAAAAGCTACACTTGGTCAGGTGCCTTTGGCGTTTGTTATTGATGCAAAAAGTCTCCTTTAGCGTCATATTTAGACGTGCTTGGTCGGGATGTACGTTTAACAGACATGCGGCACAAGAACAGTTGAGAAAAAGATTGTGGGTGGCGTTACAAAATGTACATTTCAGTGACACACGGGACAACGGGATAGGTAGAAATAAGGATCCTGCATTTGTTTACTTCTGTGTAAAATAAAGGAACCTTATGATTCAAATATTACAATGAATTGAGTGGTAAGTCTTCCATTGTAAACTGCAAATGTGCCGTACGAGAACGGAAAGCTTGACAGATGCAACAACAGTACCTAAGCTTAGTGAACGATCAGTTGTTCCAGCTCTAGTTTCCAACGCTCTACTTTGCATCCCTGTTAGTAATAAACAGGCAGGAAATAAACTTAATTGTGTCAACAACAAAAAAATGGCAACAGAAACAGCAGGTGTTTCAAAGCAAAGAACTGGGTTTTTAAGTCTGGATAAACTGGGTGGAGGTTGAGTTGAATCACATGACTACAGAGAAGGTGAAGCCATGAAGACATTTGTGTGCAGTGTGCAGTGGACTCAATACAAATAATTCTGTTTTGAGTTGCTAAAAGTCTGCTCTTTCCTTCTTCTGACAATGACAGGCAGTATAGAATTGCAGCATATTTGGTCTCCTTAAAAATACATTTGTGCAAACGGGGGAATGCTATCTGGGTCACACAATGCCAGTGATACCATGGCTGTGTGGAGGAAAAAGTTTGTGTTAGGCAAAAAACACACATTTTATGTTTTTTCTTCATAGAGCTGGGACAGCTTCGTGAGGAGGACAAATGATGAGATAACTTATCTTTAGAAAACTCCAATTAGAGAATGTTTCCCACTGGAGTAATTATAACCTCTTGGCAATACATGAACTCAATAGCAGTAATACTACCTCATGTTTCTCAGGTGTCATTTATGTTAAAATGGTGCAGTAGTAGTAGTAGTAGTAGTTTGCAGACTAACGTTACTGTAATGTGACTCTCCATACCACACCAGCCCTATTGTTTTATTCATATAAGGAGTAAGTTAAAGGTAATGACATCCTGTGACAGATAAGAGATAAGAATCCAGTTCTATACAGGATATACCTCTTAAAATGGATTGACATGATGTGAAATCAATAGCACGGTTTGTTTGAATTCTGTTAACGAAATGTGACTCTGTACCAGGCCAATCCTTCTGTTTTATTCATTTAAGGAACAGGTTAAAGGTAACGGAACAACAGCCTTAAGTTAGAGCTGACAGATAAAAATAAACCAGTTCTGAACAGGAAATAAGCAAATAATAATATTAATGATTTAAAGAGCTGTGGGGCAAACTGATATGAGAATAAACCAATGAAGATTATCATGCCTTCAAATGTTTATCTTAATTTACAATATAGTATAGTAAGACAAGTATAGGCACATGTAGACAGTATGACTGCAGTATTTGAACAGTATACAAAATGCAGTTAGTTAATCAGGTATTTAATCATAGGAAGAAGCCATGATGGGACATCTCGTGACTTCAGGTCATGGAGGTCATTTCTCTAAAGTGACTAATGAAACAGCAGAGCTAAAAGGATTAATCTATAAATTGATTGTCAAATAAGTACCTAACTATTAACTATTTTGATGATTGTCTAATAATTTAAGTAATTTTTTCAAGCAAAGTGCCAAGCATTCTTCCAGCTCCTCATTTGTGAAGATGTGCTGCTTTTCTTTGGCGTATGTGATAGTAAACTGAAAACCTTTGGGTTTTGGACTATTTTCTGATATACACATTTATTTAATCTGGAATATAATCAGCAGATGAATCCATAAAAAAAAAAAAAAAATCATTAGTTACAATATACATTTTCAGTTTTGATAATTCATTTTGGAGTGCAGTAAAGTCAGACTATACATGCCTTGGGCCTGCTATGATAAAATGAGTGGTAGCTAAAAGAAGGCTGGATTACCAACTGATGCTTTAAAAACAACACCAGCATACCTACTATTTAGGCCCCACGTTGTAGAAGGGCCCCAAATTAAGATCTGTTCTAGAATGTATTAGGCCTATTTTTGAAACGGTTTAGTTTCTTTTTAATTTCACTTCATGAACACGTGCAGATTTATACTCAATCATTAGGTGATCTAATGGCACTAGGCCTATCTATTATTGCCTCAAGTCACATAGTTTTATCATCTCATAGAATCACCTGTAGGCTACATGTAGTGCATGGAGTCCTGACAATAAACTTTTCCTTGTTGTTGCTAACGAACACTCACCGTCTCTTAGGTACTGTTGCCGTGCAGAGCGTTCTCGAACAGCGCGAGCCCACTTCTCCGCCTCCTCCAGGTTAGCGCACGGGTCCTGGAGCGAAGCGAGACGAAAGCACTGCTCCGCTCTCTGGCGCGACATCCCGGAACTCATCCAGCGGCGTTTGAGTGGGTAGAAGTAGACTGCCAAGTATGCTGCCGGGTCCGCGTTGTCATCTTCCCGGTATGCCCTGCAACCGACGCAGTCCTTCAGGCTGAGCACCACCTTGTTTCGCCCGACAGGTGCCAAAAGAAGCCTCTGGACGATGAGGTCCTTCTCGGTCAAGCTCACGGCACACCTGGCTTTTCGGTTACCAGTGACCGTAAATTCCCCGTACAGCGAAACCGGGTCGATGCTAGTGTCAGCTCTCCTCTGATCCATCCTGAGTGGACGGGGGAGACTGAGACGCGCTGGGTCCGGGATAAAGCAGCGGCCACTCTGTCACATAGCTACTCGCCTGGATGGTGCGAGCAGAGCAAAGTGGAGAACTGCAACCAACAGCCTGCTGCTCGTAACGGTGTCAAGAGAAACCGAATTAAACACACTACATCCGGTTACATTTCAAAATAAGACCCATCCTTACCAACTGTCAAGGGGACAGTGAACTCGTGTCCTTTGTCCGGTTTTTCTAATGTGGGGGGTTTAGCGACCTGGATGGAGTCACATTGATTCCAGTATTTTTTTACACTATTAGCCTGTTATATTATCATATTGAAATGGGACAACCTTTTGGCCCACAAAAATAAATTATGTGTGGAGAAGGCTTTAAAACATGTCTAAAGTTTTAAGAATATATAATTAAACAGGTAAATTAACAAATAAAATAAAAAATCCAAATAAATAGAGAGACTGAAGAGTATTTAAGACAATCGTTTTGGTGTCTTGCCACAGCCCTGATGTTGATGTAAAAAACAAAGCAACACTTTTTTGACCATTCCTCCCACTTTCTATGCAATCTGTAGGTCTACATTTTTATGTCAGATATTGCAATTAGGTGGTGCATGCTCCCAAACAATATTTCAATTAAATCAGCACAAACCAGTTGATGCACAGTAAGCCTATGAGCAAGAGGCTATAGCCTGGTTGTCAATCCAGCCTCGCTGGTGCTATGGGTACTATTAGTGGATACTTGAAAAGCATTATGCATGGCCATAGTGCATGTATTTTCCATTCATCTAATCACCCTGTCATGTAGGGGACATTAGGTGAATATAGTGAGTTATATTTTAGAAGGTGATAGAAAGCCGACAGTAAGCTACTGAGAGTCTGAATAGGTTGTATAGCCACAATCAGGACCATGAAACACGTTTTTGTGTTTTTTTAGTATTACAAGAGAAGGTA
This sequence comes from Zingel zingel, assembly GCA_023566125.1. Lineage (NCBI taxonomy): Eukaryota > Metazoa > Chordata > Actinopteri > Perciformes > Percidae > Zingel > Zingel zingel. The sequence goes on along the minus strand of CM042317.1, from coordinate 27,589,072 downwards.
GTTTTAATTTAATAGTACATTTATAACCAGTAAAATGTAGCCATCAATTAAATTCACATATACTGTAACTGTCATAATCCATAAATGGACCAATTCACGCTTTTATTTTTAAATTCATAACCGCCCGTTTTCTCTGAGTTGTTGTGGGTGTCTGGTGCTGACTTGACTTATCTCTACTCGGCTGCAGTTTACGTTGAACTTTGCTGTTCAGTTGTTCTGCCCGGTAAAAAGAGGAGGTCTGCTGTCACCTAGTGGCACAATAAGGGAAATACCAGGTTACAAATTTTATAATCACAAGTGTCAAATTATAATAAGTTTGGACTTACTAACGTAATTTACTATTTTAATAAATTGTTTCACTTTTTACCTCCACCCTTTTGTGCCTCCCTCCTTTGTCTGAACCATGATCCAGTTCATGACACTATCGTTGATGAATTATATTTGCTTTATTTTCACAGTCCTGGTATTGGGACTCATGAATAGATCATAGCCATTGTAAATGTTATCGGTAAGACCACTGCTACCCCACATCTCTTAATGAAAGAGAGACTGTCTTCATTCACATAGAAATAATAGTTACATAGCTTCTTCTCAATCAGTTTTCTGAGTAAAATTTTATGTTACATGAAGTTATTTACAAAACAAATTAATGAGATGTGAACAATCAGTGACATAAGTGATGTGTGTGATTGCTATGGTGAGTGCAGAAGATGCAGAAGATGTTGCATGCTCAAAAGAAAGACATAAACAAGCAACCAAACCAGGACACCATGGGGGAACTGAGAGAGACTGAGGAAGCCTGAACCGGCCTGCTTTGTAGGCTTGAACTGCACTGTCAGCCCCACTACCTGCAAATGGGGCAGAGCAGATACACATGAGTCACAATAATTTAAATATACATTTAGGTGTAACATTTAATATTTGGATTTAACTATTTCAAATATCTCAAAGTTGACAAATATTGTTGTAAATGTGCAAAAAAGCGACCCTCAAAAATTCATACCAGTTTTTTAAACATTGTTTGAAGCTAAATGTGACAAAATGTTGCTGTTATTTTCAGCGTGAGCTGCTTTACAAACGGTACCCCATATCCTTCACCATGTGTTTGCTGATCCTGCAAGCAAATATCATTTTTATTATTTATTTTTAAGTACTGGTTCCACAGTACTAGTCATGAATTGGACGTATCTACAGTACTAAATTACATTTGGGATTTATTTAAGGGCGGCATATACTATGAAGATGTTAAGTAGCACCAATGGGCCGACGCCTGTGAGCTAGTTCAGGCAGTCAACTCCAGGTGCACTGCTGTACACACACGTGACATGCCTCACTCCCCGTATCATTTACCAAACACCCCCCTCAATTTGGGGGTTTATTTAAGCTGCACGATTTCCTCATCTCTGCATTGTCAATGCTGCTGCTGCCCTGCACCTGTATCACTGCCTGCTTTCAGCTCCACCACCACCCTAGCATCCACCTGCAGGCTCCGGCCAAGGGAAGGCTACTTTATCATCACTCCCCAATATCTTATGGAAACCCAAAATGCGGGGAGTGATGAGGTCGAAGTCTGGCCGCCAGACACAATGTTCTGCTGTTATAATAAACATTTCAAACGTGAGTTATCTGACTGAATTGTGATTATGTTTATTGATTAACGACTGTATTCAATCAGGAGAGACTTCGTTGCAAAAGGTTTATTTGTTACATATGCACACTATGAAATGTACAGTCTTTGGATATTAGACTCCATCGCTATTTAAATTATTTCTAAGGGGTAGAGAAGCCATGAGTAGGCATATCCCCCGATGAAGTGTAGACACTGGTGGTGGTGAAGGAGCCTGAAGACCGATGAAAGGAGCTGACGGAAGCGGTCGGCTGGAGGAGGACCCAGGGTGTTGTTGATGATGATGACCGGAGGTGAAAGGGGAGGAGGAGGGTTGCACCATAGATTTTGCACGCTTTGCCTGAAATGACAACCAACAGTCGCAGAGAGAAAAACAGATTTAAGCAGGGATGCCATGCTGTGATTGGCTCGTGGAATTCATGGCCAATTTTGGTTGGTTTAACTAAAAAGAGAACGCCCCGAATCAGCTGATCAGTTTAGGAAGAGAGAGAGAGAGAGAGAGAGAGAGAGAGAGAGAGAGAGAGAGAGAGAGAGAGAGAGAGAGAGAGAGAGAGAGAGAGAGAGAGAGTGAATGGAGTTTTTAAGTTTTTTTACACTGAGCTTCATATAAACATATGTTGTCTTTGAAAAATAACTGCTTGTGTTCTCTAAACATTTTGTTTTCTGTAAGTCAGCTAGTAATAGAAAATATGACACATCACAATAACAGTATTCAAAACATGTTTTCCATTGCAGGACTCCATTATTAAAGGTGCCGTAGGTAGGATTGCAAAGATCCAGGACTTTGATAACTTCTCAGTCCCTCCCCCCTTTCCGCTAAAGCCCAAAACGGTCTCCTAAGTCCCTCCCCCCACAAGGGAGAATGAATGTGTGCATGAGCAGTGATTGACACGCAGTTAGACACCCCCCCTGGCCCTGATTGCTGCATCTGAACAATAGACAGTAAAATGGACAAAGTGATACCGTTGTTTTCAACGGAGACCAGTGAAGCACTTTTCCGGTGATGGCTGAGCGTTACTGCGCAGCCTCCAACTGAGCTTGACGACGTAGATGTGACGTGAACAACCTGTATGAAAGTTGTAAGTCTTCTGGTAGCTGTGCCAAGAGAAATCTCAATCATTCAGAATGTTGCAGAGACAAAGAGCATAGGTATATGTAAGGAGATAACATAGGCACAGGCTAATTATTGCTAACTAAAATGCTAGTTAACATTAGTAATTAAACTTAAACAGCTAATGTAAGTCTAAACTGCCTGCAAGCTTCTCCTGTACTATACGGTAATTCCTCTACTATGCGACAGTAAGTCGCGTGGTTATGACAATTGTTATCCTATTTTTACAAAAACGTCTGCTATGTAGCCATAACGTGAGATACAAGGCAATGGAGCCTTTTATACATTGTCATGTTTCTTTAGAAATAAACAATGGACAATTAGAGTCTTTAAACGCTTCAGATGTAAAGTTATTCGCTGTCAAAGTGACGTCAAAATGAATGGCAGTCAATGGAATGCTAACAGCGGGTGAGTGCTAGGTAGCATCAAAATGGCGCAATAGGAGGTACACTTTATGGAAGCTGGCTTACCCCCTTGATCTGAACAGGGAGCAGTGGATTTTTGCAATTCGCACTACAGGCTGTAGGTGGTGCCAGAGAAGCCAGATTTGTTTTTAAATTACCTGCTTCATGTAGTTCTACTGGAACATAGGGTCAGTTTCAGCAAATATGACAGAAAGGTAGTTTTATGAGGCTCACCCACCGCACCTTTAAGATCACGTCTACAGTTTGTGTATAGTTACAGTGTTGGTGAACTCAGTCACAGCCTCTGCCCCACAGAAAGTAAATTAGTTTGGATGTGGTCAGCTTCAATTTGCTCAATACACACATTTTGGGGAAGCGCACAAATCCTCTGGGCAACTTTGTGCTGATGTGTGGCTTTTTTACACATTCTCTGCGTTCATGTACAATATGAGCAATTCAAATGAAGATTCACACATTCTGCCCAACTCCAGAATGGAGCAGCTACTTTAGTCAACAACAGATGGCGATGTTGGATACTGAAAGAGGCAGCTGATAATCACCACAACGCATTTAGTTTTTCTTAAAATACTCTAAACAGCAAGCAACACAGTAAAAACTAAACTGCAGACTGAGCTGTACTGCACTAATGAAAATCATTTAGTATATGTACAAAGCAGAAGTATAAAGTAACTCAATACCATTAATCTAAAGGACTGTATGTTTAAGGTTGTTTACTTGATTATTTCTATTTTGTGAGAAATCATACTTTAACACACTTCAGTGGGAAATACTACAGTACACTTTGTAGTATAAGATTTAAGTGCATACAGTGCATATTTAAAGAAAAAGGGATATACAACATCATGATATCAAAGTGTAATTTATGGTTTGTTTAGAAAGAATACACAGCATAAAGACAAGATGGATGGAACATGGAGGATCCATTATCTGTATCAACCCCCACCTCTCTGCTGCAACACACACACACACACACACACACACACACACACACACACACACACACACACACACACACACACACACACACACACACACACACACACACACACATACACATACACACGACCCAAACCCCTAGGGGTACTTTGGAGTACTGCACGGGGTACGTGACATTTTTACAAAAATGCTCATTTACAAATATGTCATGCATAATTCCTAAAATAATTATGCTATAATAAAGAATGAATTAAATGATGGATTCTAAACATTTGAAATGTACCATTTAAATGTTTTTAGTTACAAGGCAGTTGTTCAGTAAATCTATCACTGCCAGCGCTGTATTGTTCCTCTTTATATAGACTTTTTTTTCTACCAAAAATGTTTTGGCTTTAAAAAAATAAACAGTTCAAAGGGGGTACACTATTTAAAAAAGTTTGAGAAACACTGTGTAAAGGCTGCAAGATCTCATTAAACTCTAAAAGTCTATCAGAGAGGGGCGGAGGGGGGGAAGTACTTTAGCCACCTGAAAAAGGCCCACCTTAAAAAACAATATCGGTATAAGTGTATACGCTATATTTACAATATACTTCACTCTGCTGTACAGACATCCCTTTCCGACAGGAAACGAAAGCTGTTATATCCATCTATGCTCTCTTCTAAGCCACCAGACTCCGTTGACAAAAACAATAATTTTACCTCGCAAAACACAGGAGTCACTGGTCTACCACTGCCTCGATCAGTTAGTTAGTTTGTGTTATTGTGTGACTTTGGTTAATCAAAACTAACGCTTTAACACCAAAGTCACTAGGTTATACACTGACTATGGATAAGTAACTCATACAACCCCACCTGGAAATATCCAAAAGGGATAGTCCCTTTAAGCCACTGTTTGACTGTAGGGACCCCCTTCTTCTTCCACTAGAAAAAATTAATACATGTTTGGCTGTTTTGCTATGGAAATCCTCCTCTGAGTTAAGGATTTGATTATTTTTCCAGAACTGGTACAATGTGCACTGCAACCATACCTCCATATTTTGTAATCGGTGCCACTATAAAATCCATTACTGATAACATAATTAATCTTCATCTTTGCCACAGTGATGTATCTGAGGAGTATATTGCTTTGAGAAAATATAATAAAGAAGTTGTCTGACTTCTCCTTGGTCAAATCAAAGTCATTCTTGTGTTCTTGTTCTGCTTCAGGCACTGGCACATGATCCACAAAGAGGAGGAAGGGGGAGTGGGAGGAGTGGAAAGAGGAGGTAAGCATATATGCAGATGGGAATTAGTGGTCCCAGTAAACACCTGGAGCCAGAGGGGAAACAAGATGATCTTATTCACATGCAAGTCTTGTGCCACACTGCTAAAACGCATTGCTTTTCATACACTTTGCACCAGAACATACAGTAGGTAGGCATCACCTTAATTCCTATATTGGCTGTGAATGCAGCTTTTTTTTCTTCCCCAAAGCCATTCAGGCTTTACTTTGAACATGAACATATTATGTAATTTGCTGCAATGGGGTAAAAACTGTGCATGTTTCTTCAGCATGAGATCATTATACACACTATGGGCTTCACAACAAAAGAAGCCTTTCATTTCAAACTGCAGGGTAGATGCTGATTTCCTAAAAGCTATTGATTGAAAATGGCACAGCTGAAGAGCGGGAGAGGACCCATGAATAGAGACAGTAGATTCTCACTTCCACCGTTCTCCAGCTGTGAGCTCTATTGCTGCCTGGCCTTGAAGGGGGGAAGAGGGCCGTCCCTGCATATGGTGTTTTTCATGGGATTTAAGACACAGTGCTGTCACTCGCCCATATGTGCTTGTACAGTTTTAAGAGGTTTCATCTCAAAAGGGCAATGAAAACAACCATGGTTTCACTGCATACTACACATGCCCCAGTTAGAACTAATTGCCATCAACTGGCATTCCTTACCAGCTGGTTTCATCTCCTAAACATGAGCCCATTGACACAAGCTTAATAAGTTATAAGCATCCATTTTCTGTTATTAGGGTAATGCAGCACAGATGTCAACTCAATGCATATCAATACGGTCAATACATTAACTCAATTATTGCTTATATAACATACACTGAGTCTGCCTTTGCCCTATAATCACCCCACACCCTTCAGATATACATACACACACTGACAGATAACTGAGTGGGAGGAAGGAATGCCATATACCTCAGCATTTAGTTAGCATTGGCATTCATCATGACAGATTCCTCGTCTGGGTCACTTAGCACTGATGGCTTGCAGAAAGGCTTCGCCTGTCTGCCTGGCTCTTCTTCACTTGCCCCTTAATTCTGCTCTGTTTCTTCAGATGCCCACCCCCTTTGTCAAGGCGCTGGTTCAATTATATAAGAGTGATACAGACCTGCCTCTCGCTGGCAAACAATGAAACATTTTGAGCTCTGAAATGATGGAGATAACCATGAGAAATATACAGCCACTTATTATGAAATGAATCATTTAAATCTAATAAAGTTATGGCGGCCTGGATGCTGTGTGGAGAATCATAATTTTGTATCATTTCATGCAAAATCCTTCCATAACTACTGCAAAAACTGAAAATGTGATTTTTAAAAAAGTACTGCCGTTTGTTTTACAAACAACTGATAACAGGCTCAGCTTGCATAAACTTGTTTTATACCCAGAGAACTTAGTGGAGATCAAAGAAACCAGATACTGTCAGACTGAATTGTGGGGAAATTAGTTAAATGCTTGTTTATTTATTCTTTAATTATTCTCTAATACACAAAGGTTATGTTGTTAACTATGGTCATTTTCAGTGTTTACCACTTGTTTAACAAAAAGCTGAATATACAGTATGAGAGACTGTCAGTCAGTGTTGAGAGGATTTTTTTCAACCATAAAACTATGGACATAAAAGGGCTAAAACTGGATGTTGATGGGTTGAAGTAAATGGAATCTATACATGTTTCCTTCAGCAGTGCCTTTTTCCACTCCTACTACACTCTTTCCATGATCCATTCATTCTTTTTAGGCTACTTTGTTGTTTAGAGCTGCAACCAACAATTATTTTCCTTGTTCGTTAATCTGCTGGTTATTGTTTTATATTAGTTAGAATTTTTGGGAAATTCACTTATTCCCTTTCTTTCCAAGAGTTAGATGAGAAGATTAATATCACTATCATCTTTGTACGGTAAATATAAAACTGGAGCCAGCAGCTAATTAGCTTAGCTTAGTATAACAAGACAGGAAACAGCTAACCTGGCTCTGGCCAGTAGTAACAAAACCAGCCTACCAGCACCTCAAAAGCTCATTATTTAACATTTCTAATTTGTTTAATCTATATAAAACCAAAGTGCAAATGCAATTTGTTGTTTGTACGTGGAGATACATACGAGTATTTCTGCTGTTTGCCTGGCAACTTCACAGTGATGTCAGGATTTCTACTGTCAGTTACTACTGTCTATCTCTGTTAAATAGCCTGTTTTTGTTTTTCTTCACCAATAACAAAAAAAGGATAACATTAAGATAGATATCAGAAAAAAAGTGTATCATTTTTAATATATATTTAATATAAATATTTAGGCCTACATTCAAGGTGCTGGAACCAGTGAAAGTTTCTGCCAATCAACTAACCCATTAATTGACTAATTGTTTCAGCTCTATTTGTTACATATTGAAATAGTCATTTTAGCGTGCCAATTCTGCCATTTGTTTTAATGTATTAATCCCTTATGTATGAGTCATTGGCGTTATTAAGTGAACACCTCTCTTCTCAGACGTTAGTTTCACCTGCCACCATCAGGAAAGTCCAGCATCCTGTCCCTGACAACACCAGGGCAACTGAAGCAGCTTGGGGGGGGCCCACTAGGCCATCTTTAATTCAACTCAGCTGCCACCCGGCAGCCATGGACCATCCAAAGGGCTGAGTCACTTGCTGAACTGAAGAGATGCCAAGAAGAAGTGTCAGGGGGAAAGCCCAGGACTCTCCCTCTGCAGCGGGGGAATCACTCCTCATTATATGTGGATGTGGTTTATTTTGTCACATCCATTTTCATGCCGTGGTTGTTGGAGCGTGGTTGTGGGGGATTTGAACAGAGGCAGCTGATTAGCATGATGGTATGAGCAGTGTGTCACAGGGGTTCATATGCAGTCTTGCAAAATGACAAACAAACTTGCCTGACTCGATTAGAGGGAGTCCATGTTACTCTTGAAATGCAGCTTTGTTTTAGAAATGCATTTAATGTCGTGGCCAGTGAGCATTACTGACCTGACCTACTCACCCACCATGTCCTGAGGGTGTGTTCACTGAGATGCATTCTTGTGTGCTGTAGCTGGCATAACCTGTTGGCAGGCAGCAGTCAAACCTCTGCATGTACACTTTCAGATTAAGGCATAAATCTAATATTTGGTATCGTTCAGATAATATTGAAGGTATAATATGTAGGACTTTGTATGTATAGACAAATACAAAAGTAATCCCTCTTAGTCATCACTTATGACCAACTAGAAGTGTGTGGCAGGGGCATAGCACAAAATTCTGACCCTGGTGTGTGGTGGTGTCTGTATCTATAGTACCCTGCCCTCTGTTTGTATTTTCTTTCTTCTTATTTCTCTGTGTACGGGACGTTTATGGGCGTGGTCAAAGAGCCTTTGAGCCCCACATGGGTGTGTAACCCCTAGCCAATAACAGTGTGCAGCCAACCGCTGCTTTGCCCCTTAGCGTCTCATATTGACACAGAAGATTAACTGACACGCACACTCAGAAACAGACAGGATGAAGCTCTGAATTCACTCATAATCATAATAAAAGTGTTTATTTGTGCTTTATAAGGTAACCGCCGTGAAACAATCAGAAAATGTTGTCCCCCCCCCCCTCTGATTACTGCTTTGTTTGGCGATCCCTCACTTCATTCACTCTCTAGCTTGCTCGACCACAACTGCTCTCTCTCTCTCTCTCTCTCTCTCTCTCTCTCTCTCTCTCTCTCTCTCTCTCTCTCTCTCTCTCTCTCTTATTATATAGCTATACTGTTATTGTGAGCCTAAAACTCCCATGCATTCATTCTTAGTCACTAACTCTCTTATACCACTAAAAATGCTCAAAATATCACTAAACTTCAACGGTAGCATAATGAGGATCCCTAAATGTTAACCGAAGCATTGAGAACTTTGTAAGTGTACAGACAGTTTATTGAAAAGATAGATTATAAAGACACTCACGTTCATGTTTACATGCCGCAGCCGTCTTGGAAACCAGTCATGACTTACAGCTGGCGATGCAAACTAAAATCAAAAGCTATTTGCTCAATATATCTGAAATAATCTCACTCTGCATAACTTGTCTAGTGTACTTACTCAGTGGATAACTATCCATCTGGTCCCTCCGGTCTGGGTCGCCGAAGATTTTTCAAGTACAGCCCTGTTTATCAGAGAGGGGAAATCTTCGGACTGCACAAAACACTGTGTCTCTTGGGTGTTGCAACGCAACAGGTCCCACTCCGTGCAACACAGACACTCCTGTTCGGTGGCCATAGCTTCACAATGTCCACAGGTACACCACCAGTTTCCAGAAGTACAAGGCTGTGTTGCGGCATAGCTCTCTCGCTCTCTCTCTCTCTTAGCCCTTTCACGGAGCTCCCACAGCTCTTCGTTCAATAAACTTTCTGCACACTTACAAAGTTCTCAATGCTTAGGTTAACATGAAGGGACCCTCATTATGCTACCGTTGAAGTGTGGTGATATTTTGAGCCTTTTTAGTGGTATAAATAGCGATTTGTTTTTACGTTCCCTGTGCCCCGAATACTAGCGTTGTAAGCTAATCAGCGGTCCGTGCTAGCGTCTTTCAAGCTCCAAACTCATTTGATTAGCATGAAAACATGTCCCAGAGAGCAACAGAGTGGGTACACATCTGTTAATAACCCCTAGGTTTGTTTTGCCCCTGAATTGTCCTTTAACTAGCTAGCTTATTAGCAACCGTTCACATGTGGCTATGGCGTTAGCTCCACTTGACTAGCATTACCGTTACCGATGCAAACAGCTACAAAACCCAGTTTACGCTCCCGTTTCAGGCGGGTTACACACTGACATAAATCCCACCGTTCTTAACTTTAATGAACAGTAATTTAACCGATTTCCTGGATTTACAACCAACTCCTTAGTGTTTCTCTGACTGTTTCCCGCTTCTCTCGCACTCAATCATAGACTGTTAATATTAATGGACAAACCATCGGCTGCAGTGCTGCAAATGCGGAAGTGCCTTAAACCTGCATTCTATCTGAATTCCAGCAGGGGGCAACACGTGCGGTTGCAAAAGGAGGTCGGTTTCTGTAGAAGTCTGTGAGAAAGTGACCCACATCTCACTTGATTTATTACCTCAGTAACCATTTTCATAATGAGTTTATGGTCTCAATCACCAGTTTTAAGTCTTCTGCAACACAGAATGTTGTTAAATTTTTTTATTATGGTCTCGTTGATTTTAAAATCGGCGATAAAGCAGGGGGTGTTTTAGGGCGTGGCTATGATGTGATTGCCAGTGAAAGTGTGTAACGTAACGTAGAGTGTAAGGGCTCCTCCCTCACTCCTCCTTCTCGTTTAAAATCGTCACATCCGCAACCAGGATGGCTGCGCTCGTAACGGCAAACTTGACGACTCATAGCAGATCTCCACAAACCAATGGCTGACGTCACACTAATTTTACAGTCAATGCTCTTGTTCTGTTAAGTCCCGCCCCCTAAAAAAAACCCTGGTAGGTTACAAGACTCCTCTCTGATTGGCACTGATAGGCTAGTAACAAAATTGACACCTGGCCGCACCCAATACATAAGAAAAGCACCTGAGAGGTTCAAGGGCTACTTACAGCAGAGGGCATTTCCTCATCTTATCAACTATGTGTTAAGTTATTATTAACCAGGGATAATTGGCAGCTCATATATTTTTGTTAACAGAAATACATAAACAAATTTACCAGGGTGCTACATATACCTTTAGACTTTGGTCAAAAATAAAGATTTACAGTTTGTGTGTCAGATGTGTCTAGTCCCTTTTCAACATTAGTATGGCAATGATTACTATCAGGCTGCTCACTGCCGTTGTTCTCCATCATCTCATTTCCTCCATCAGTGTCAACCACAGGGTCTCATGATGCTCTTATGTGACCTACAAGAAAAAGATCCTCAAGATTCCTAAAGTGGCACCCTGAAGAGAACAAACTTATCATGCAGGCTGACGGGACATCTGCTATTCTCACAACCTCTCCAACCCACTCAAGCCCCACCAAACAAAAACCGCCACCTATAAAATAGCAGAGAAAGAGAGAGAAAGAGAGTGTGTAGGCGTTTTCAGCTGTGTGTGTGTGTGTGTGTGTGTGTGTGTGTGTGTGTGTGTGTGTGTGTGTGTGTGTGTGTGTGTGTGTGCAAGGGTTTTGTTAAGAGTTTTGAGTAGGGCTATTGTTGCTGCTTCGTGCTAATTGCCTTTGAGTGGCATCTTATCAGACTTTTGCTCTCACTGCAGGAGGCTGCTTCTCGCTGTATCAACCTGCTGCTGATTATTAGGTATTCTCATCACTGTGTGGATTACCACAGAAGTACATTTGTTTGCAGGCATTTCGGGCGACAGAGAACAGGACAGGTGTTACTTGGACAAAAAGAACAAAGAAAATAACCCAATATGGACATCTTGCTCCCAATACTTCTTTTGTTCTACATGGACATAACAATGTTGTGACCACAAATGGTCTTCCTCCAGTAAAGCTGAAGGTGTGTGCATATATAGATGATATGTCACTATTCATTCATAATACACATGTAAAGACAATATTCAATTACTTGATATAACATCAACATCTAAATTAAATTAAATGTACAGCATTAGGGCCTACTTGCATACATAGTAACACCTTACAGTACACCAGCATATGTTTAATACCATTATAAGATGTTCTGTGTTACTCAGTGTCACAAGCTGAGGTCCTCAGCCAAGGCTCTGTTGGTCAGTCCACCACTGTGGTCCAGACTGAAATATCTCAACTATTAGATGGATTGCCATGCAATTTTGTTCAGACATTCATGGTTCCCAGATGACAAAACCTATTAACTATGAGGTTGACACAATTAGGATTAAGACATACTTTATTAATCCTGCAAGGGGAAATACAATTTTTGTTTTTTTGTGAAATATCTCTGTCAACCATTGAATTTGTTGGCGTGAAATTTGGTTCAGACATTCATGTCCCCCTCACGATGTATTGTAATACATTTGGTGACTGGCTGACTTCACCAACATCAGGTCAACATTTTAATTTATACTCTGGTTAATGATCAGATACCTGAAACACTAACATCCTCATCAGACACAGTTGTACTAATTAGCAAATGTTTGCGTGCAAATATGGTGGTGAACAAGGTAAATATTGCAATTGCTTAACATCAGCATGTTAGCATGCTGAAGTTAGCATTTTAAGTACAGCCTCACAGAGCTAGTAGCATGGCTGTAGACTCTTAGTCTTGTTTTTAAGTCAACAACAATAACAACTGTACTTTCATACAACCATAACTGAAGCAGGCCACTCATGTCAATTACACCAATTAATTCTTCAATCGTGTAGTGCATCACAGAAAATACATTGTTAAATTTGGGGAAAATGACATCTTTCCTCAGATACAAACCTCGGACAAACAGTTTTATAAATGTATAAATAAAAGAAACAAAACATATTGAAAACATTTAGGTCTGTGTTTTCACTGTGCCTGCATGACTTTCTTAATAAATGATTAAAAAAAACTGGACTGTGGATGAACCTATGACCCGTCCTTTATGGTATAACAACATGTACACATACATTAAACAAAGCCTGTAGGGTACTGTGATTCATGATGGATAGCTTCCAAACAGGTAACAATATTGACTTGATGTCTGAATGCCCTCCATCCTTTTACTGCCAACAGTCAACAACTATAATCAGCTTCTCAAGAGCCAATAAGTTCACTTCTGTTCCTTTCATTCCTCCCAGTCCTCGTTCAGATTTTTTTCTATATTGAATATCAAAGTCTAGTAAAGATATGATTAAGTCTGCTGTATAAGTGTGTTGCCCCAGTGATTGGGAAAGAAAGTGGGCTATGTATTAGTGTCTCCATCGGTCACTATACCGCGATGCTTCTCTCTCTCTCTGAGGCCATTAGGAATCATGGCTCTCTCCCCATCATTAGATTAACTCCCATGGTCTGCCAGAGTGCGCAGGAAGACCACACTCATTACCCAAGCTGCTTTTCAAAAGCCCTGCTTTCACCTTGTAATTTGAGTCAGAAGGGCTCATCAGGGCAGGAGGCAACAAGGAGATATGGAAGTGCTGCCGCCACTATCGGCAGATATCCGTGTCCTATACCGTCTTGATTACACAGGCGGATTCAGAGTGCACGCTTGGCAGAGCCGTTCATGTTCATGGGGACATATTAGGGACATTAGCTCCCCGAGTAGTTTACCATCACTGGAGGGATTTGGTACACAGTTGTCACAATGGCAAACAGAGACATTTACGATAATAGAGTTTTTAATAGAGTAGATGCATAACACTCTGCCGTATCCTTGTCACAGTGGTGGTTTTGGTCCCATTTCAAAAATAACTTTGTGGCCTGTTGGTCCCAGTGGAACATAAATTGAATGCACACTGATATCCAAACAGGAAAACAACCTTCATAACAACAAGGATTCAATTATTTATTTAATCAGAGAGGAAATAATAAGATCTCATTTGTTGGCAAAGGATATGGTCCAGATCATAAAAAGATGAAAAACATCTGTTCATACAGATGGCTCAATTGCCATTGTATATGATGTAGGCATCATTCGAAACGCTTGAGAATCACCATGCAGAGAGTAAAATGTAAAATTATGCAAAAGTATAACCCTGATAGCTTGGGTGTGGATTTCCCCTTCAAATAAAGACGCAGCAGGCCATGTACATCAGAGAAAATACTGGTTTATTTCTGGTCAGGTCAGCAGAGTAATGACCAAAAGGTTAGCAATCGTTCCAGGAGAACCTCAAATTGGAAACTTCTTTTTGTCGCTTATGGGACAGTGGATTGATACACTCAGGTGTGAAATTACTTAACAGCTTAGGGTAAGAGATCCTTGCATGAGTGATTGAAGCGGTGAGGTTTACTAAGAAAACTGGGTTTAACAAATATATGTTACAATTTTAGGGCTCATGACACAAAGACACAACGTTGTATGGCAGCTAATCTTATCACAACCTCATCATGCTAGAATAATAAACAAGTAAACGTTTGAAACAATCAATAGTTTAAAGCCTATTGAGTTCTGCCTTCAAATAGTTTAAGAACATCTAAAGCCGCCTCTATGGATTAGCTGGTTGATTGCAGAGAGACCTGCTGTGGTTTAAAGAAGATGGAGGACGACATTCTGGGCTGTTTCCACTTTTAAAACGAGGATATTTCTCCAGAGAAGCATTCTAGGAACAGGAGAGGGAAAGTTAGTTTGACACGTCACTGCCAACAATGAGTTATAAACAACTACATTCAAAAACACAAGTATTCAGAATTATCATATCCAGTTTGTAGATAATTGATTTATTTATCCAGTCATCATCATAATAATAATAATATTATTATTTTAAAAATGACAGACTCACCAGCTGTCTCGCCATGGACCTGAGGACACCTTCCACATCTGCAACCCACGTCTGTGGGGAAAGGAGAGCGAGACAGCGACGTGAAGTATTTCATCATTAAGAGAGAGATGTTGCAAAGCGGAATTGGATCTTGCACTTTTTGATCAGAGCAGACCCACCTCTGAGCGAACAGAGTAATTTCACATTTTAGTCGATAAAATATTAAGCAAGCTACAGGAAGTGCTCAGCTGTACTGGACTTTTAACCGACAGGTTGTTTAGTCTAGTTGCCAAGGATCTCTAATATATTATATATAATCTTATTCACCAAATGTCATAGAATAAATACAAAATTACAGGTAAAAGCCTTGGTTTTAAAAATGTACACTGACACTGGGTAGAGCAGGCACACATATACTGAGAGATTTACGCCTCGACGCAGAGGTCCAGGATTTGAATCCGACCTGTGACGATTTCCTGCATGTCTTCCATCCATTAAAGGCGGAAAAGAAAAAAGTACATTAACTCGACTTCATTTTACACACACACACACACTAAAGTTGACTAAAAAGAGTAATAAAAAAAAAATCATCTTTTGGAAATTGATCGTAATGCCTTAATTAAAAACTTGAGGAAAAATCCAACCTTTAAGGACACACATTTTCTTTGTGAATGAATAATGTATCGTAAATAAATAAATGTTTTTTTAAAAATGGTTTTATTCCAGTTAGCCTAATATCTGGTTTGATTTGCAATGAGAGATGATTTTATGGAAAGTACCCCATGCCAATCTCTAGGTATGGTGAAGGGTATGTGATGATGTGGGGCTATTTTAATTCCAAAGGCCAAGGGAACTTTATCAGGATGCATAGTATCCTGTATCCATGAAATAACTGGCCTTTAAAAATTAAAATCTGCCTGCCTCTATGGGAATTAAACATAGGGGTGTACTTACTTATGCCCCCTGTATTTTAAGGAAGAACATTTATTTATTTATTTACCATACATTATTCATTCACAAAGAAAGTGCGTGTCCGTAAAGGTTGGATTTTTCCTCATTTTTTTAATTAAGGCATTAAGATCAATTTCCAAAGATGATTTTTTTATTCCTCTTTTTAGTCAACTTTAGCATGGGTTCATAAACTTATGAGTGCCACTGTACATTCCTAGCAGATTAGCTGAGACTTTTATTGAAATACAGCTAATTTAAATTAAAAATTTTCAGGGACATTAAGACAATTCTTCACTCACTTTTTTTGTTTTAGTCCACATGCTCGTGTGTCATTCAGCAGGATGCTGAACCAACAGTGAATGAGGTTCTGTTTGTTGACTTTTTTGAAAGGTGGCACGTGAAAACAAAATTAGTAATAGCAATAATGGCTTTGTATTTATTTGGAAAAAGCATGTGGTAACCAAGTCATCTAATGAATAACATGACAGCTGTCTGTCAGGCACTCGCATGGATAGAAAGTTTACTTGCCAGAAAAATGAAAAATTCACAACCAGCTGGAGACGGTTTTGTGCCGACAGGCAGGTTTGTCCTTTCTGTTATAATTACTTTGAGCACAGCACAGGGTAATGGTGCTTCATAATGACTGTTATGTAATGCATCTGTGTTAATGAGTTCATTAAGAAGCAAATTAATACAATAATTAGTACAGATTTGTATGTCAGTTTAACATTAACTCTATCAAAACGCATTAAGGAGATGCAGATCACCTGGCCTACAGGGAGAACTACTGGTGTCAAACTCTTTTAATGTGTAATTATTATGTTTGTATTAAGGACAATCAGAAATGCAATCATTACATGATGTCCCACACTAAATATAGACGGTCACACAATATAAGCAAATGTATAACACTAACAAGCTCAATGTGCTGATCAAACATTTTTTACATTTTATTAACTCACAAAACGAACAAAATGTTTTTATGCAACACAGTTAGGAGATAAGTAAAGGAGCACTGACTTTGATCTGCTGGACAATACCCAGAGGCATTGGACAAAGAATACATAACAGACTAGTCTAAATGACTTAGTATTGACTGCACTGGAAGAAAACATGCAGCTCTGAGTTCAGTCTGTTTAAAGTTAAATGTGCAAGAGCTGTAAGAAAGACTATTCCTAGAAACCGGGGCACAACATGTTCAGGGTGCTGTGTGAGAGAGTAGGACAGAAGTGGTTCAGAGGTCAGAGATGGTCTTACTCTGTGGTTTTGTCTCTTCTCTATGCTCCAGTCTCGCACATCCCTCCAGTGCTCTGGTAAACATGCGTCAGTAGCCCTGCTAGCCATGATGTCCCCTCCGCACAGTGCGACTTGAACGCCCGGGTTAATGTGCTGACCACATCTGCCAACCTCAAGCGTCCAACACAGTTTCCTACAATGTAACTTGAGTCTAGAAACTGATACTCTTTAACACAGAGCGGGTGGTAAAACTATTGTGCTAGTAAGATATAGGGTAACAGTGCAGATGGTGTGGCCACACTACAGTCCCATTATCAGTCCAATAAAAGCTGACAAAACACACATATTTAAATGCTAGATTACCTTTCACAGCTGTGTTTCTTATAAATGGGAAATGTTTCAGGTGGGATTGTGTTATAAACATTAGAGGATGCCAGTGTGAGTGGGCACAGGTTTGGTTATATGTGGCAGTTAGAAGAATGCAGATCTCACCTGTTAAACATGTACTTACTGAGTCTGATCACCCTGCTGCCCAAATATCTGTGGAGAGACAAACACACTCATGTTTTAGACTTAATGTGGTTTCAGTGTTAGATGAGCAACATGTTCCTCAATTATGCTGTTATTGGTGTGTAGACTGGTATTTTATTAAAGTCATAGCTAATATTTAAAATCTTGACATAACAGAGACAATGTGGGTAGACAAAATAACAGACAACCTTTACAATGCTTTTCAATTCAAATCAAGTTTCCTATTATGAACTAAACAAAAACTCAATTAGAGGATTTATACCTAAATATAAAAGTCAGTGTAAAGACATTGTATCCAGCTATTGGACCTTACTTGTGTCAACTGTACAGACTCATTATTTTATTTTTGCACAGAATGAAATAATAACAATAGGCCTACTATCTAATTTCCCACCACTAAGACAATGAGGGAAGACTGCTGTAATTAGCTTCATCAACAACTTGACGTATTTTGATTCTTCCTATACAAATTGCACCCAGAAGATTAAACAAAGACTCTGCCTTCTTGGAAAACAGGGAAAATCTAAATGTTTAGGCATTGACTACATGTAGTTTTATTCAGAAGCAGTTATTCAGAACAGTGATTAAACTGTTGGTGCTGTCAGACATTAATTCTGCTCACAGAGGCTCTGATTTAAAAAAAATAAAAAACGCTGTGGGTCAACTCTGACATCCCATATTGCTACAAAACAGTAAAAGTGATCTGGCCATGGAAGGTATTGGTGACATAAGAAAACAGTATATTTATCATTGTTTACCTGAGGTGGATGCCTTGCAACACACTGAGCCTCACTTCTCCAAATCTTTGCTGCTCTGCCCACAGGGTGCCTCATTCTCCCCCGAGTCTTTTGGAAAGCTGAGAGGAGGAAGAGATGGAGGTTGGAGGAGGTCACAGTGAGCACAACTGGGTGTTACATCATATATTATAATTAATTAGATGAAGGAGAGAATGACGAGAAACACTTGTGAAGTGTACGAGTGAAGGGATGACGGCGGGATAACTCTTACCATTGCAAGTCAGGGAAAGTGATCTGCTGCCAAATAGAGTGGAGTTATGTGTCAAATAGACGTGTTGGTCAGTGTGTGTTTTGTCTGTGTCTTATTTTTAAAACTCTTCAAAAAAAGGCCTTTTAGTGATTTAAATAGAAATGAAGACCCTGTTTTCTTTCTGCACTATGACCTTCTGGACCAACAGTCATGTTATTAAGGCAGTGCAGCTAGTGTGCATAATTACTCAGTGGGCACATTCAAAACAAATTGTATTCTCTGATGATGTCTTTTCATCCTATGAAGAAGAGAAACAAAACATATTGTTATAATAGTTGTTTCTACTTCCAAAACAACCACTGGTTTAAATTAAAAAACAACTTGCAGAAATGTAAAAATAAAACAAAGTTAACATCCGATTAGATTTTTTTAATCACGGTTACATTATTGTTAAAAAATTAGAGCCTTGCTAATAACTTACTTTATGTCAAGCGATGTAACGAGATACCACAGCTCAGAAACAAGGTTGTAACCTTGTGTGTCATAAATATGATTGACAGTCAAGAGCCAACCTAAAGGGTTTGTTCTGGCATTTATGTAAAACAACCATTATAAATGGCATCTCACCCCAGCATCACCTTTTTTTGCCAGTGTAACGCCAGCTCTCAACATAATGATCTTGGCATTTGCAATCAGTATTTACCAGTTTCTAGTCAGCTAAGAATAGCATCCAGCTCAATGTGAGGCTGGCTAACCCAGAAAGACAAAAACATTTCACAGTAATCAGCTCATTTTCCCAGCACACAACCTTGGAATCAATTCAAGCCCCAAACCGTGATGTTATTCTCGTTGTAATGAGCTAAAGATCCAAGGACAGACCCTGCCTGGGGGGTTGAGTATCTGAAGGCAAGAAGGGCTCTTAGAAAATGACTCATGTAGTGGTCTCTACTTTGCCATGCTCTAGCATTATACATGGATCTCCAACTGAGGCACTGCACCTCATTACACGTAATTATGTGGAGAGATCAATATTTGACAACCTGAGATGATGACATCTAAAGCAAGTTATTCTCAAACATTGTGAAGATCTTGGCACATCCAGAGCACCGGAAGAAAGCAAAACCATTTTGCTGCGTTTAAAGATTAATTAAAGAGTTAAACATAAAGCTTTCAACCTGATCCTCCAGTTACTGAGTGGTAAAAACTGGACCAGACAGAAGATGTATTGCTGTTTTAAACACTGCTTATGACATTACTGTAGAAGGCCAGAGAAGAAACGAGTAAAGATTTTGTTTTCTGAAATCATGAAGGAGTTTTTGATCTAGAAATACCAAGTTTGTTTTCTTGAGATCACAAAATAATACTGAGTTGGACTGGTTTCCTGGAAAGGGTATACATTAAACCACACCTGAGAAACATCTAAAAATTGGATTACCACTGAATTAAACAAGATTAATTTCAGCCACGTAGTGTGTTAGTCCTAATTAGTGCATATGTACACAGCCCTGGCCTGAGGGTGTTGATTACAGCTGTAATGGATCACAAAATGGCCATACTTGTGTGTGTTTTACATGAATAAAACAAGCTCTTCTCGATGCATTTCCATTGATATGTTATAAAAATAAAAAAAAAATAAAAGCTGTGCTGCAAATGTGTGCAACAACAAAAAAGAGCAAGTGTTAGTAACTGCTTCTCAAGCACTAATGCACCCTTTATTCTCACTGAGATGCGTTTATACAAACCATGAGCCTCTCTCTCTGAAGTGGACAGCAGACCAACAAAAGATGGGCTATTAACCAGGGACAAAGCTACTACTGAGGACACCGAGGTCATGTCCTCTGTGATATTTCTGGAAATCCATAGTGATATGAAGAAGAGTTTACATTCTATGATTATGTGCATATTACATGGGTCTGAGTTTGACAATATTTCAGAAATGTGGCTGTTTAAAAAGAAATGTATAATTCATCTCCACAATTACATACCTTGCAATAGAGCATACTGTATAGGCATACAACATAATATAAATATCATTGAACAGTTAAATGAATAAATAAAGAGATTTTGTGATTTCTTTTTAAATACTCACAAAATGACTTTGGTGGTTTGGGTGTGGTTCATGGATGTATAATATTTACTGTGTGGTTCTGGATTCTGCGAGGGGAGTTTGGACTTTAATTATAATGATGAATTTGATTGTAATTAAATAGACATGATTTACCTACATCTAAAATACACCTACATAACATATTTTCACAGTGAATGGAAGCATGACCAGTTAAACAAAATACTCAGCTTTTATTTCAAAGAATTTACTTTTTAAAATAGATTTTGAAGTAATTCATGTATTCAGGCAGTCAAGTCCGAGTCAAGTCTCCAGTCTCCAAATGTCTTTTATAAAGTGTTATCTTTAAATGTAGTTTAATTATATGAAACTGAATTAACTTATATTATGGCAGTAGCAAAAAAGGGGCATGAATAAGTAGCAAAAACCTGCCCTGCTTGGATCAAGGTTTACAAAAACAGCAACTTACGTCTTTTCTCGGCTGATGAAATGTCGGCGCAGTACTAGAGCCAGAGTGGAGAGAAACATAATGGTGGTGCACATGGTCTCCAGAGCCCACCACCCTAGCCAAAGACAGCAGGGTTAACATGAACCATCCATAGTCAATAGTCCAATCCACTCACCACAGCCGAGGAGACCTTTTGTCTCTGCCTGGATCAGGAACATAGGTGGATTAGTTAACCCCAGATTAGAAAAGATGACATGGTGCATTATTAAGGCACAGCACTGCTGCACACCTAAGCTATGCTGTGATGTGTGTGCACTTATTGTGTTCAGGTATTTACTGCATAATCTCCAATGAAAGCACCTGCACTCAGATTTTTTGTTTTGAAAGAGCCACCTAAGATATTTTTGCATCTATTTTCTGCCATTTACCACATCTTCCTGCTGTAACATTTCATGTCATGCCAGACCTTGTTGTTCCCTCATTACCCAGCAGATCATCACCTGACTGCACACCTGCCCCTCATCCCTTTAATCATCCATCTAGTATTATATCAATCAATCAATTTATTTGTCACATGAAATCATATAAAATACAATTTCAGTGAAATGTAACCCTGTTAGTTCATAAAATGTATGCATTAAAAAGTAGTAATAATAATAAATATATATTTATATGATACTAGTCCACCTGCAGCTCTTTTTTTTTCTATTCTGTCATGTTTATGTTCATATTGTAGTTCTCATAATTACCAGTCCAGTGTCTGACATGTAAACAGTGTTCATGTAAACATCCAAGTCTAAGTTAAACTGCGATACTCTGATTTAATTGGAAGTTTGGTAAATTGGTAAACAAGCTTAGTTTAGCATGTTGGCATGCTAATATTTGCAAATCAGCACCAAACACAAAGTACAGCTGAGGCTGATGGGAATGTCATAAGTTTTGCAGGTATTTGGTCATAATTTGACCAAATGTGTAATTTAATGTTAACCTTTTTTTGAAGCTAGAGGAGTCTAGAGATCACCAAAATTATCACAGTTGATCCAGAGGCATTTTGTGGCAATCTCTCCAACAGTTGTTGAGACATTTCATTCTAAACCAAATACCAATTCATGGTGGCACTACAAGAACATTTAGGGGATTACCTTAAGGCCTTAGTATTAATTGTCTGGAGACGATGAATTGTTCATGTGATTAATACAGTAGGCTCTCTGACAAAGTATTCCCATGTTATAAAAATTGCAGATCACCTGCTGTACTGCAGCATTTTAAAAATATGTATCCCACTCATATACTAGTGCATGATGACCATTGTTAAGGGGAACAACAACCTGGCAACACAATGAGGATGGCTCCAAGACACAAAAAGGTTAACAAAAATGGATACACACACACACACACACACACACACACACAAATATAATCCTTAGCCTCCTCATTCTCTGTCTCATTACTCGGAAGTTTTATTTCTTGCAGACAGCAGGACATGGATATTCTCAAGCCAGCGATGACATTCCCAGCAACGGCATCTGTGACTCTGCTGTCACCGCTCTGTCATGAAACCTCTGGTGCGTGGACGGCAGACAGATGGAAGTTCACAAAGTGGCTGACAGGAATGTCAAGTTGCAGCGATGTGGCTGTGCATCTCATCTGCAGCTTTGAGATGAGCTCAGGCCGCCTAATTGGAAAATTCGTCAGGCCTCCTCTCAAGCTTTCTGTTGATTGAGAGCTGCAAGGATTCACCAATGCCTAAAAGGGGTTTAAGTGTCACAGAGCTGTTATTTGTGTTGACCTGCATGTGCTGGCTGGCTTAGCCGTGCTCTGGGTTTGTTTGACTAAAAGAATTAAGGGATTTATTGGGGAAAATTTACAAAAATGCATTTTGAACAGTTAGCTCCAGGGTTCCTACATTTCAGGAATTGTATTGTAATTATTCAACATATGGACGATGTTTACTAGAATTGACCTGCTATTAAATTCTGTAGGCTGGATAGTTTTATACTGCGTGCACACATTTTAGTAGAAATATTTCAACAACTTGGATGGATTGACTTCAAATTTGGTACAGACATTCATGGTACCCAGAGAATGAATCACAACGTTGATGACCCCTTGACTTTTTCTCTAGCGTTGAAATTTGCTGTTTTGAATGAAATCTATTGACAACTGTTGGATTGCTGATAAAATGTTGATCAAATTTGGTCCAAACATTTAGGTTCCTCTTAAGATCAATTATAATATACTGTAATATAATATATTTGGTGATCCTCTGACTTTTTATCTAGCGCCATCATAATATCAAAATTTTAATTTACCTAACTAATACCTGCAAAACCAATTATATTTCCATCAGCCTCAGCTGTACTATTACTAACATGCTAAACTAAGGTGGTGAACAGGGTGAACATTATAAGATTCTTAATATTCTTGTTTTATTTCTTTCTCTGTTTCTCTCACAATGCTGAAAGGGAGGTTATCTCATTCCCACATGGAGATTCTGATGTTCACTAAACTAAAGTGGAGTCAGAAAGTCTGGAGCTGAATGCGTAAAGCCTTAGTTTGAACCGATAAAGGTACAAGGTCACAGTAAACTATCTCTCTGTACAGATTAATTTGTCCCTGGATAGTTGAGATGTAACCAGGGGGTGAAAGTTGTACAGGGGGGAGGAGGCAAAATGGCTCCGAGATGTCTCCTGTGTTTTAGATTGTCTTTCTGTGTATAAAGTTGCCTGTAAGAAATGCGGAGTCATGTTTAGACCAGAACATGTGTGGTTATCACTCCCATTTCCTTGTTGTGTATATAAGCTCAATGTTCCTGTTCACTCGTTGAAGAGACTTTTTCACACTGTGCTGTTGTGCCTTTCGTGAAATTGTGTTATTCCTGTAAACTTGAAAGTTTATAATAAAATACAAAAACCTAACTTGGTTTAGTCTTCAACTGTCTTTATTTTGTTTCACTTTCCTATTTTCCAAAACCTACACCTGCTGCACCAAAATACTTCTACCACAGGTCGTCCTTTAATCTCACGGTTGGCAGTTTGATAATCCCCTGACCCCTGCTCCTCCTGTCCACATGTTGAAGTGTCCTTGAGAGAGACACTAAACCCCATTTTGCTCTAGATGGGCAAACCATCGCCTTGCATGGCAGCTCCACCCCCATTGGTGTATATATTTGAGTGTGTGAATGAGAGGGAAATTGTAAAGCGATTTGTCCAGTAATGAATCGTCCGATAAACAGCAGTCAAAAAAATCTTAACTCAAGGTCCATCTCCTAGCTTTGTTTGTTTAACTACATATTACAGTCTTCCCGAGAGGATGGAGTCCATCTCCATGACAATTGAGGAAACTCCATCCACAAAGGAGGGATTTGCTGGGTGTATTTACAGTAAGTGTTTATGAAGATCATTCCCTTCCTTAAAGGGTCTTTAAAGCTGCATTACTTGGTTTTTGTGAACACTTAGGGGCAGTGGAAGAAGTTTTAAACAGAACATTCATCTTACAAAGTTAATATGGCTAACATGCTAGCAAATAGTTGCCTTTTTATACACATGACTTACACATCCAGCAGATACAGAACAACATTAGCATTAATTTGAAGTCATGTTTCTGGAGGCCAATATTAAAGTCCAATATTTACTCTCTTTTTAGCATGTTTTGGTCTTTACCAACTGGCTAAATTCTCCACAATGTTCACTAGCCTTTCTGTCGTTCGGTGGGATAGGTAATGTACAGTGGGTTTAATTTTCTGGAAACAGCTGCGACTGGAGACAAAGTTGATGAGAGACTGAACCAAACAGTAAAGTAGGTGAAGCGAAGACAATGCGCTAGAGATAGATGTGCATGTGTGTGTGTGTGTGTGTGTGTGTGTGTGTGTGTGTGTGTGTGTGTGTGTGTGTGTGTGTGTGTGTGTGTGTGTGTGTGAATGCACACATGATTAAATGATAAATGTTATTGCATCTATAAGCCTAAGTAGCTGAAGATATGTCATGTTTTAACTTCTTATGGTTCTCAAAGTCAACTTGTTATTAGCCTCTGTGTATTCTTAAAGAGTAGTCCAGGTGTGTTGATGAGCCCATGTTGCCAGCACTCTTGGGAAATGACAATATCTAGCAGTGGGAAAATGTGTCGCCATGGTGACAAGTCAGTGTCCTGTCGAACACGCTGTGCATGATGGAGACACTCACTGAAGAATGACTATTTTCAGACTCTCATGGTGTTTACCTGCTTCACCTATTCCTGTTATTCGAGCCAGGCAGAAAGACAGTAAAATAGTTTTCCTGAATATTATATTGAATCCTTTAGGCGATAAGTATTTTCAACTCAACCATTACAGTAACCTGTGAAAGCAAGACATATATTAAAAAAATGTGCCTGCACTCAGAAAGCAGATATAACAAAGTTGTCTTTGATGATACGATGTACGCTTTGAATACATTTTTGTATGGATTTGAAAAATGACAGCCTTCCTCCCTGCATGAACCTCCCACTGGAGCCTTAGCTAGAGTCTCGCCTGCAGCATCAAGCAGCGAACAGGAAGCCATTAATCATTGATTAAAAACATTTACATCTCATTCCATTTAATTATCTCTTGTTCCTGAAACAGTGGGACTGCCAAACAGAGTGTCTGCACTGACTACCTGCAGGCAGGAGATATGAGCTGTGTTGGGTTATCTGGGTCAAGTTCACCTCTGGCTGAGGAGATTAAAAAAAACCTGGATTCCTCTGGAAAAACAGTTTAAGAAACATAGTACATAGAAAAATAATCCATTCTCCTTAGTTAATGCTGCCAGAGTCCTCACTTACACAGCAAAGTGGAACACATCACACCAGTACTCAGATATTTGCACCAGCCTCATGTGTGTCAAAGAACTGCTTTTAAAATACGACTGGTTTATAAAGCACTTAATGGTTCAGGGCCAACATACATTTCTGATCTGCTGCTACGTTATGAACCCTCCAGACCTCCCAAGGTGAAGCAGCATTCATTTTCTGGGCACCACATACAGTATCTGCAACACTCTCAGTTCTCTTAAATCAGGGTTAAAACTTTGGTAAGGCTTTAGATTACGGCCCACAACGTAATAGTGGAATTCTTCCCAATTTATAGCATAATCTTTTGTACAACCTATGTTGTTCAGTCCATTCACAAGTAAGTCATACTGTACCCCATACTAATAGAATAGATACCCATTAGTTAAAATACCTACAGTATAAAATATTTTTGTATGTTCCCAGATTGTTACCCCCTATTATAACTTCACATCTTGTACCTACATGTATGTATCTGTAGGTACTGTACTGGTGCACTTTAATCCCATTGTTAATTGGGAAGAATTAGTCTGTACGTTGTGGGCCATGATCTAAAGCACTATGTAAACTATACCCTTTGCCACTTCCCTCTATTAATTCAAATAAAAATACAAAAATAGCACGAAATAACAACAGAATCATTCAAAACATTGGACTTTTACACGTCAGGCCGCTGTTAGTTTTAACCATCCAAAAAATGGTTTAATATTTATTTTGTGAAAATCGAAAAGTATAAACAAATCACTCTGGATAATAAACGTGAGTGAAATTTAGCTTATAAATGCAAACATATTTTTCCAGGTGATGTAACATTTTGTGGTGAGCATGGACTAGCAGCCAATTAGCTTTGAATAGACTAGTTATGTAACTTGTGTGCTCATCATTTCACCAGTGATTTTTCTGATTCATTTTTGCCTGAACGTTGACATAAGTTAATTTTGTATTTATTGGTTGTAGTGAAAACTTTACAATAAGCTTCATCTGAATCATCTATATCTATATATCAAATGTTCAAAATTTGTTTATTAGGATAAACCCTTTGAGATGAATCATCTCGTTTTTGAGGGGGTCCCAACATATAACACAATCATTACATAACAACATAGGAGTTAAAGAAACAAATAAATAAAATTAAAAAAAAAATACAATTAGCAATATGGCAACATATATATACAAAGCAAGATGGCCAATAATAAGTAAATTAGTAAACAGTGGAGTGTGAGTGGATTTCTAACTACAGTCAAATATAAACATTAGGTATAGACAGTAGGCATAAGGATTGACTGCATCATTAATGACAATGGCAGTTAACCTTAAAGCGAGCAGACTGGGAATGTTTAAACAAACCAAGTAGTGAAATTGATTTTATTTCAACAGATAAAGTATTCCAATCTGCTGGAGCCTTAAACTTAAAAGCTCTTTTGCCAATTGTTTTTTTTAACTCGCGGGACAGAGAAGTAGAGTTGAGTAGAGTGCCGAACTTCGTAGTTTGAGGTATAAGGTACAATATACTGTTTTAAATAAGGAGGATCATTGAAATAAATACATTTAAATCTAAGTTGAAGCCAGTGAGTGTGTCTTCTACTACTTAAACTACTTACTACCTTCAAGTCTTTCAATGGTCTAGGCCCTAAATATATTGCCGACATGTTTATTGACTATGAGCTTGGTAGGTCTCTCAGATCAGCAGGTACTGGTCAGTTGGTGGTGCCCAGAGTTCTTTCCAAGAGTGATGAAACGGACTTCAGCCATTATGTTGCCAACTGCTGGAATCAGCTTCCACTGGATCTAAGGCAAGCACCAACTATAACTATTTTTAAATCTAAGTTAAAAAACATTCTTTTCTCCAGAGCTTTTAACTAGTCTCATTTGATGGTATTTTTAATTACTTTATTATTTGTTTTTAAACTATGTTATGCCTTCATAAATTGTGTCTGTCTTCTCATGTATCTCAATTGTATATTTTTGTTGTTGAAAGTGCTCTATAAATAAATTTGCCTTGCCTTGCCTTAAAGATGGCCATTTAAGTTCATTATACATTATACAGTGATGAGTGAGATAAGGACATCCAAGGACAAATCTGCAAAGTCTATTATATACTATGTTAAGTGGAACAAGGTCTGATTAAATGCATTTTGATATACAACATCTGTCACGATTGTGACTTTTTGTTTCCTGTTTTATTTTGAAATCTGTTTTTTCTCCCTTGTCTTGTCTAGCTTACTTCCTGTTTTCTGTTTTCCCGCCTGTTTGATTGTTCTGCCCCGCCCTGATGTGTTCCACCTGTTTGTATCACCTGTCCCTTGTTAGTGTTCATTACCCTGTGTATTTAGTCTCTCTATTTCCCTTGTCTGTTGTCGGATTCTTACTTTCTGTTAGTGTGTATTTTTGTTCGCGTGGTTCCTGTTTTGTTGTGTGCTGCCTGTAGTGGTTTCTCTTAACTGGAATAAATCTTTGTTTAAACTGCATTTGGGTCCAAACCTTCGCTGCAACCTGACAACATCACAATAGTAAAGAATTGGAAGTATAAGTTGAGAGGCAAGTTTTCTACGAACACGTTGATTCCAAAGTTCACTTTACATAACACTTGCTCAATGTGTAATTTGAATGAGAGTTCAGTATCAAACCATACACCAATATATTTAATCTTATCAACTTCATTATAGGTTGTTACACAGGAACAAGGTTTTGATTTGAGTTTTTGTCTTGTACCAAAAATAATATAATAGGACGTTGTTTTGTTAAGCAGTAATTTATGTAAAAGCCTTGTAGGATAATGAAGAGACGCTTGAATTTGAAGTAGAATAGGTTTGGCTATATATATGACAGTGTCATCGGCATACAGTTGAACACAACAACTGATAGTAAATTATTTATATATATAGAAAAAATAAGTGGTCCCAATGTTGAGCCCTGGGGCACTCCTCTGTCTTGAATCAAAAATCCTATTTACTTCCCTGTAGGACTACAAATTGTTTTCTATTATGCAAGTATGAATTGAACCACAAAACTGCATTTTCAGAGAGACCGATATCATGGAGCTTATCTAAAAAGAGATAACGATCAACAAAATCAAAAGCTTTAGTTAAATCAATGAAGTTGGCACCTGTGAGTTCACCATTATCTGCAGCACAAAACACATCATTGGTGAATTTAAGTAGGACAGTAGTTGTGGAGTGATTAGTTCTGAAGTTTTGCCTTGCTCAACTTTCTCAACTGCCTGTATATTTCCCAATCAGTACCATACCTTATGTGACGGAATGTTGACCATGCTTTGTCCCTCTGCTTAAACAGACTAATAATTCGGGGCTGATCCAAGGGCGATTTTTACCCTTGACCTTTGTAATTCTCCAGGGAGCATGTTTGTCCACAACATCAATAAAACTCAAATCTGATGTGTTCTTTAAAAAAAAACTCAGTCAAAGACAAATGTAAGTATATTTTATTGATTTTATTGATGGTCATGATTCATTTTCACCAGGTACAAGTTGTGGTAGGCTATGCAAACATGCTCATAACACTACAAAGTCACAGCAATCGCTCCCACCAACGCAGTATACAATGAAATATTCATATACAGTATTCAAATACATATAATCCCTCTCATAGATATATTTAGAAAAATATAAAGTCCTGACTTTTCAACTGATGGACAGAAACATTTCACAACAAATACACAGAGTGCCATATGCTGTGATGCCCTTATTTGCTGAAAGAGTTTGAACATGTGAAAATAATTACTGCGTAAAGTTTGTCTACTTTTCTTCTTAAAATTAAATTGGATTAGTAAATAATGCTGTATGCTGTATTACATAATTTTTTGGTAAATTTCTGGAAACTTTCCATGAAAAGTTTAGCTGGGGAATTTTGGAAACATTCCAATTTTGTTTTACTATGGTTAGTGGGCTATACAATTAACACACATAGGTTAATAATAGCAATGGGTTATGTATTAACCCCCCCCCCCCCCCCCCCCCCCCCCCCCTCCCCCCCCCCCCAAAATAAATAAATAAATAAATAAATAACTCCTGTATTTTAAAAACTAAACATTGGTAATTATGTAGTAGCCTATGCTGATTACTGCGTGTGTGTGTGTGTGTGTGTGTGTGTGTGTGTGTGTGTGTGTGTGTGTGTGTGTGTGTGCATGTCATTGACGAATATAGGGAGGACATTCAACTGAAGTTGCATTCAATCAGGTTGTTTTAACCAAGATTATGTTGCAAGATGTGTTTTTTTTCAACTACATTTAAGTTACCTGTTATAGACTAACAGTATTATAACAAGCTATATTAAAAATATCCATTATCCATTAATTCCCGTTAATTCCTGTTAATTCCCATGGAAAGTTTCCAACTTTGAAAATTCCTGGAATTTTGCAACCCTAATTACACTTGGCATCCAAGGACATACCCAACTCACCATTTAAATGCAAGACCATGCGTGTATGTGTGTGTGTGTGTGTGTGTGTGTGTGTGTGTGTGTGTGTGTGTGTGTGTGTGTGTGTGTGTGTGTGAAAAGTGATAAAGAAAGCAAGTGAGGGTTATTGGGATGTGTCTGCACATAACTGTGTGTGTGTGTGTGTGTGTGTGTGTGTGTGTGTGTGTGTGTGTGTGTGTGTGTGTGTGTGTGTGTGTGTGTGTGTGTTTATGGTGTGACGAGAAACATCCTGCATAGAGGGACACGAAACCTGCAGCTTAGCAAAAGCAAAAGCAACAGTACATCTCCATCGTGTGTGTGTTTGCAGATGGGTTTGACACCACACAGTGTTTAATAAACAAGATGTCTGGGAAACTCTGCGTAACAAAAATACCTCGAGGGATGCTGACGTCAGAAGTCGGGAAGACAACAGGACTGGTGTGTATTTTGAAACGGATCATTTATAACTGACAACAGCTTTACTGCCTTCAGAGCTATTTGAGCCAAAGTGGAAATAGTTTACTTTGTGGTTTGTTTGACTCCTGTGTGTATTTTTATCCATGTATTAGCTTAAGACTCTCCAGTTCAACTGGAAAAGGAACTTGTTTAATAGTATCTCTTAGTAAACGTATTTATGTAGTTTTTTCCAGATACTGAAGCCAAGCCTGGCTGTGGTTGTAATTGTTTTAATCCTGTTATCATGATCACATCCAGCAGATACAGTTAAATTATCTTGTTATCTCAGGATTTTTAATAGCAGGTTAATTATCTCCTTATCTCAAGCAAACAACACTGTTATATAAAGATAGCAAGATATTAACTTGAGATAATATAATTGTTTTCTTCTATATACTGTATATATACAGTATATGTTAATAAGCAGGAGAGCCTTGGGTTTAACTTGCCTTTTTCATTTGCATGACAGAATCTAATCCGAAACGTGGTTCTTTTTAATGATACTTCAATAAAATTGAAGTAATTGGCTTCTTTTGTTTTTGTAAGTTAACCTAATATTCGTCCTGGTTTATGAAATTCAATCAATTTACACAGGGAGCCGTGATTGTTTACCAGCTTCCAAAGGGGAGTATGGTAGCAACAGTTACGAAACTACTGGTCTAAGGCAAGGCATGATGTGTAATTAATAGCTTCAGGAAGTAATTTTTTAAATTGTGTAAATGTTTGAAGTGAGTAAAAGGCCTTTTTATGAAACATTATTGTGAATGGCTGACATGGTGTGAAGGGTTTAAGACTATCTGTCCAGTCATAATTGTTTTTGTTCTCAGTGACGCGGTCCTAACGGAGGCAATGGGAAGTAACAGTAGATGAATGACCAAATGAGGAGGAGAGGAGACTCTTTACTTCCTCATTAATGCCAGATGCCGATGACAAGGGGGCAGCTAGGAGATACAGGACGTCACTGGAGCAGATGCAAACTGAAGATTGGATCAAATGTCCATCCTAAACAGATTTGCAGTGTATGTTTGGGAATTGACCAGAGAGAGACTTGCAGATGGGGACAGCAAGCAGGAGTGCATGCAGTCCAAAGACTGATTACTGAAGCGCCAGTGACAATCTAAGGTAAAGAAAGTTAGTTTGACAGTATGCAACATGTTTAAGGAGGAGCGGATAACTGAATATGTCTGTATTTGAGTTTAGAGAGAAACTGTGAGGCTTCCACCGTTCCCCTGGTCAAATATATAGAAAGCATCCATTGTGTTATAGCAAAAGCAGTATAATTCACATGATGCATTTTATGTATTTGGATGCCTTTGGATACAATTTCTTGTGTTAGATGTGTCAGAGATCTAAGGGTGGTACTTCTAAAGCTGACATGTTTTCCATAAATATCTGGAGTGATTTTCTAAAGCCCTTAATGGAGCCTTTAATGCCTCATGTCTCTCTGATCAAAAAGTAAACTAACTGACAGTCCTGTAAATATTAGCATGCCTGTGTGTGAGTGTGTACATGTCTGGTTGCTGATTGTGTCCACCTGCTGATATTTTCCATCTCACTTTCACAATGTTTTTTTGTGTAATGAAAGTGAAAAAAAATAAAGTACTGTTGCTAGTCCAAGACTTTTAGCAAAAAACAGCCCTCTTTAACACGTCAACAGACCAACGTGTCAATGAGTTGTAAACAAAGGCAGAAGAGTATGCACACTTGCCCACTGTACACTTATACAAACAACACCTCGGTAAAGTTAAACAAGACATTAAGAGCACGCAATGAATCAATAGAGAGAGAAAGGGGCACAGGTCCCCTAAACATGAGGATATATACTTTAGTAGGACACAAAGATAATCTATTAACAGTCAGCAGCTCCATGGTCCAATAGCTGGGTCTTCAACAACTAACTGCCCCCCTCTTAGAGCTTAAATATCACTTCTTGTCTAAACATTTCTTAATCTCTTTTTCAAATATCATAAGGTCTAGGCCTATTCATATGTGCGGCTTAGGCAGAAGATGCTTCTTTCACTGCAGGTTTCCACAGAAATGAACTCTGTAAAGTAATAATCCGCAACATTTTCATATAGCCTAAATAAACGTCTGTTTCTGCCATCCCCAGCTGACCGTTCACTAAAACACCCTATCCTGAACAGCCACTGCCCAACATAACGTTAGCTTATCTGTAACTACACACAGCAGGCCTGTCGAGCTTTGGATTTTTTCACATGCTAAAGCAATGTGCATGAAGCTGTATTGAGAGCAACATATGGTATTCAAGAGTTTGGAGGGTGCTGTTTTTTTTTTCAATCAAAAACACCAAAAGTTGAAGAGTGCAGTATATAAATAGTGTTTGTCTGCTCTAACCTACGCTGCAAATGTTAGCATGCTTAGCTTCCAGCTAAAACTTAGTACTATCACACAGTATTACAGTATTTTTCTTAACATTTTTCTTTATCATAATGTACCATAATGCTAGAACTACTGTATATAGCTATGCCACAATACAAAAACAATACTACTTCTTTGTTTCCATGTGTTCTAAATGTTTCAAGGTGAAGATGCTGTGTAGGACCTGTAGCTTTAGCCTTTTAGCATAATATGATGTAGCTGTTAAGAACCCTTCAAGTACATATTTAAACCCTTTTAGAGGGTTTTTGTTAAAATGAGTTGGTTTGAAACAGCAAAAAAAACTAACAGTAGCTAACATTAATTAGCTAGCTAGTGATAGTTGATCTAATCTGCTAGCAACAGTTGTTATTACTGGTGGCCAGATCGACAGCGTTCAGCTGAAAATGAGAAGCCTACCTCTGTCTTTGATCAAGGAACCACTGCTTCAAAAATTACCAAGAATTTTGAGTGGTAAATCTGACTTCATTATCATCGTAAACTGCATTGGAAAGCTTGACAGGCCTAGCAACAGTAACCAAGGGGGGCAGGGCTTAGCAGTTTAAGGGTAAATTGTCAATCAATGATGTGTTGTATGCTTTTGGCAGCAACAGTAGTTTGGAATAAACAGTAGAAGAACTGTATAGTGAGCAGTGATAGCTTCCGTGGCTAAAAAACACAGACCAGAGTACCACTGGCTAAAACTTTATTAGAAAAAAAAGTGGTCTGGCTACATTGTTTGGTGCAAAAGTGATCTCTGGGAAGTGCCATGTAGAAACACTACAGCAATGAAGGCTTAGCACCCAAAATGTCACAAAAATAAAGTTGCACGGATTACCACATTAATCTTATCCATGTCTGTGAAACCATCCTCACAGAACTTTTGCAATTGAAACTCTTTTACCACCTCTTCTTCCAAATTCTTCACACTGCTGAGCTGGAGACCTGGAGCCAACCCACCTCTGTGTAGGCCCCTGTCACATGCCAGTACACCGCCCCCATCAGTTTGGTCCACACCATCTGCACCTCTGCTGTGAAGAATTCTGGGAAATCTTCAGCCAACACCTCCAGCATCACGCTGCTCAGAATCTGGGAGTAAGAAGGGTTAAAAAGAAACTTGATGAACATGGGGAGAAAAAGAAAGATTGAAAGAGTGTGAATATCATAATGGCAGGTGGAAGGAAGAGAGAGTAATGTAAAGTGAGAGCAGAGCGGTGGAAATAAAGAATCCAATTTGCTCTTACAGAAAAGTGGGCAAGGTAGGTGACAATTGAAAATGATAACAGTAAAGCATGAAAGCAGTGGGTGGACAGGCAATACAAAGGGAATGAAAATGACAAAGTAGAGAGAAAGAACAACCCAGGTAGGAAGTGAAATGGAGTGAAGTGGGGAGATGAAAATGTGGATTTAAATGTGATAAATGAGCAGTGGCATTGAAGGCAGAACTGGGCACATGTAGAACCCCCTTAATTCTCACTTTGTTCCAGCAATAAAAAAGGTACAAACTGGGAAAGAATAAATTGCATTCTGGAAAAGAAGTTCTCAACACAAGCTTTCAAACACATCTCACAACCTTCCTTATAGGATGGATGCAATAGTGATGGAGATGGTTGAGTTAAAAGACCCTTTTCAACTGCAGGAACTTTCCCCAGGAACTACAAACCTTTTTAGGGAGTCATCATGTTTCGACCGTAGGGATTAGGGTTTAAATTAAGTTCCGGGGACATTATTTTACCACCAAAAAAGCCAGTCTTGTATAAAGTACTTGAAAGCAATACTTGAGTAAAAGTAAAAGTATCTTACCAGAAAATGATTTTGGTAGAAGTTAAAGTCTACTTTTAGAATATTACTTGAGTAAAAGTCGTAAAGTATCTGATGTTTACTGTCATGGTTGTGTATGTTCTGTTTCCTGTTTTATTTTGAAGTCTGTCTTTGTCTTGTCTGTTTTACTTCCTGTCTTGTGTTTTCCCGCCTTTTTTGATTGTTCTCCCAGCCTTAATGTGTTTCACCTGTTTTCCAGGAATTTCTGTCATTCACGTTCTCCTATTCGATCACTTGTTATCATGTCACCAAAATTCCAACAAATTAAACCATCTCCATTACAACTGAGCAACTCCATGCAGTAAGCCCATGGGATGTGATTGAAAGCTGTGGAAATGATGGTGCCTTTAAGTTGGACCTTGTATTGTTGACCTTGTATGTACTATTTCCAAGAATTGAATCTTAAAGCTCAATAAATTACATGTTCAGAAGATGGTGCAGTCTTTATAGATGTCATATGATGACTAAGCGTGACCTATTCATGAGCTATTTTCATTATTTATTAACCACTTGATTATTTTTTTTAATTTGTTATTCAATCTATAAAACCTATAAATGCATTTAGTCCTCACATTTGAGGAGCTTCAACCAGCAAAAATGTTTGGTATTTTGTGTGATAAACCACAAAAAAAAAATATTCTTGATAATGATGTGTTGTTTCACCCAACACGTTCACCACCATCATGATCACCACAAATATATTACATAATGACCTAAGAGGTTCACCCTTGTACATATGAGGTTAAGGGTACAGGGAATACACAGTAGGACTAATTGATTTAATGATTTGTTCACAAAGTGATCAATACAATTTTAAAACGCATCGGAAGCCAGTGGATGAATGCTTAAATGGTGGTAATATGTCTTCTTCACAGCTGCATGTATGAACCAACTGCAGACGACATTCAAAAGACTTGCAAAAGAATGCATATGCTTCCCCTCTTCAGATGAAGAGGGACTCATATTTAAAAATCATAGTTTCACATTGAAAATTATGCAACCAACCATATGGTCTAAATTAAACACTGGATTTTTATGAAACTTATTAAAGGAATATGATTTTAAATAGGTGATTACATTTAAATAGGCAAAATAATCCACTGTGGTTTTAGATTGGTAATGAGAACATTTCTCTAGGGTGCTAATGGGATGCTTTGATATTTCAAGGGGCTGCTAAAGCAAGAAAATACTTCCGCTGTGCCACTTAACCATAGAGCACCTGACAATTATCTTTCATGACACAGTCTATTTTGTAGGGGTGTGCAAAAAAATCAATTTCTTATTTGAAATCGCAATTCAAGCTCTACCGATTCAAAAAAAAGTATATATATATATATATATATATATATATATATATATATATATATATATATATATATATATATATTTTTTTTTTTTTTTTTTTTAATTTATGTTTTTTTTTTTTATTGTATGTCTACTGCAATCACATGATCGATAGATACTTTATTAATCCCCAAGGGGAAATTCAAGGTCCCAGTAGCTTACAGACAACATACACATACATCATAACAGGATGTTAAAATAACAAATAAACAAATCCACATGAATAATATGGACAATAAAAGATACTAAATAAACTAAATAAAAAATCCACATGAATGTACTAAGGGATGTATAATATATATATATATATATATATATATATATATATATATATATATATATATATATACACACACACACACACACACACACACACACACACACACACACACACGGGAAAAGTAACTACATTTACATACTGTGAATTGTTTTTTGAATCGAGAATCGTTTTTGAATCGAAAATCGATTTTGAATCAAATCGTGAGCCTAAAAATCGATATCGAATCAAATCATGAAATTTTCATTTGTTTGATGGACACACCCATCAAGTGGTGAAAATTAGAGAGCAACACGTCTGGTAACTTAAAGTTTACCTTGAAGTACATGGGTTCCACCTTGTGTTTGATAGCATGGGCCTTTCCCACTAGGGCCAGCACTGATGACACCTTCTCTGGGTCATGGAGGTTCTCCACCACAGTATTGATGGCATTCATGACCCTGCGGGCATGGTGCCGAAGTTGGCTGCTTCGCTCCATCTCCTCTGGATCCTCCATGTCCTGGAACTGGCTGAAGTACTGCTTGGCTGATGGGAAGTTGACAAAGAACCTAAGGAGGCGAATACATTTCAGATCACTTTTTATATCTAAACCTCATATAAAAACCTTGTGCTCTTTACTGAAAATGTGTAGATGTTGTAGAAACAGATGGCCATTGAAATTCCTCATGTTAATAACCAACAATTACCCCATCTCCATCATGCTAAACCCGCCATGTTAAAAGCAACACAAGTGACTGCGTGGAACAAACAAATATTCCTCACTTTGCTCGCTCTAAAATCAAGGTGATGGAGGTGCTGTACAAGAAATGCATGTTAGCATCTAGTTTGTGTCAGTCACCTTCCAGTCTGCTATACCTGAACAGTGCCACACCATGTTATAACTCTGCCAGGCATTTGTTATAAAATGAATAGCAAGACTTGTCATTTGATGTTTTCTGTAAATACCACCAGTGACGTAGGAGGAGAAGAGGCTGTTGAGGAAGAACAGCCAGTAACAACAGAAGTGAGGAAAGCCGGTCAGTGTTTTTTGGATAAAACCCAGTATGGCAGTATTATACATATACATACTCTACATTTAAATTAAAGTTGGGATTTAAAAGTATCACTCTCATGGACTCATATAGTTGCATTTCACAAATAACAACAAATTCAAGGTGTGAATCAATTGGAACAGTCAGTGTTACAAGAGGGCCTGTGATGATGGTACATAATGATGCAAAGACACAGCCATCTCTTCACCAGTGGCTGTAGCAATTGTGTGATACTCCCGAAAATGACAGGTAAAAAGAAAAAACATACTTTTTTTTAACAATTTAAATCTAGTGCCACCATATGGTCAATATGACCCAATACCTGCAAAACATATGCAATTCCCAGCCTCAGCTGTGTACTTATGTCTGTGTTCATCAATGCTAATTGTTAGCATAATAACACACTAAACTTAGCTGTATTAGCATTTTGCTCCAAAGCATGCTGTGCCTATGTGTAGTCTCACATAGCTGCGAGCATGGCTGTAGACTCTTATTATTGTTGTGTTTCTCAAAGGGTCTGGTTGATTGAGCAGGGAATGTGAACTGCTGCTACAGTATATGTTAGCGATGGTTGGATGCTGATACCTGAACTAAGGCCACCAAACAAAACACTCCTCCTTCTAATGATGCCATCATGCCACAAATCTACCATAATTCAAATTATGGTTAAGGTTTCTTATTTTCTTTATTGTTTTGTTTGCTTTTTTTCTTCTCTGGTTTGTTGTAAAGAAAGGCTGAGGAAAATGAGAGGAGGAATTAGAAATGAGCAGAGGGAAAATGCTCCTGCTGTGTATAATTTTCTGGTTCTGCATTGTAGTTTTGAAGGAATTTTACACAGAATCTAACAAGAAAGACCATTTCTACAATCCTGAATACAGATTGGACAGGGAGTGAAGCATAAAGACCCCAAGCACATTACACAAGCTAGAAGACATATTCGCTTAACATTGTTGTTACTATTCATTCTTGAATTGTTGCTGGAAATAAACTCAACATGACATCTATTCAGCTTAACTGTGACAAATCCTAACAGAAGATCATAATAAAGCCAGTGGAAATCTATCATTATAAGAACCATGCTTGCATCGCAAGATTTGACCAAAGTGGGGACTCATGCTTGAAAAATAAGAATTTACCCAAGAAACGAATGGCCTGAGGCTGTGAAGTCACTCTCTTTCCAATTTTATAACACTCATTATCAAAACATGACCCTCAGTCTGTAGACAATATCCCAAGGCCTTTAAATTGCACATATGTCATAACTTCTAATCAATCTCTTGTGATTTCTTTCATTTTTAAGTAGGTTTTTGACTAAAATGTGATTTACACACACACACACACACACACACACACACACACACACACACACACACACACACACACACACACACACACACAATTTATCATATCTGTAAGTGTGCAATCCACCTCTGCACCATCAGTGTGACAGTAGTGCCTTGCAGAATATTTTACAGTGCTGTGTAGCTGATGAGGCCCTGATAGTTAAGATTGAGTGTAATTGGATGCAGGTGTGCTGAGGAGTGGTGTTTAATTTGAATTTTCGAGCATGTCTGGTGCTGTTTATGCCTGTGGATTAACCTGAAAGACACCGACTAAAGGCACAGTATTAAGCAGATAAAAAAAAATGTTTGTGACTTTAGCCTATCCGTGTTGCCAGATCTTGCAAGAGTTTGTTGCTGGGACAGAAACAGGTCTCATACAAAGTAAGCTTTTTCCTGATTTGTCCGTCTGGAAATTGCTATTCTAGTGTCAGAATGTTCGGGAGATATGTGGCTTGTGAAAAATGTGTCCAATATTTACTTTGGTGACAATGGGACGATATAATCAGCCATATTCTGTTTTCACGTACATTTCCCGGTAATAATCAATACACTCAGGACCTGCCGCTAGTCTCCCAAAGAGGTGAGGCGTTGGCGAAACCCACGTGACACAGATATAATAAAAATAATGTTGACCATATCACTGTTTTAGTTAAGCGTGTTAGCATGCTAATTGGCTAATAAGCTAACAAACAAAACACATAGTACAGCTGAGGCTGATGGGAATGCCATTAGTTTTGCAGGTCATAAACCACCAAAGTATTGGACAAAGTGACATTTAGAACTGATGATGGTGCTAGATGAAAAGTCAGAGGATCATCAAAGTCATTAGGATTCATTCATTCAATTGTCGGGAGGTTTGAGGTCTGCCCAGTAAGCACAACGAGAGTTTTTTTAAGGTGCAGATGTAGTAAATTTAATTCTTAAACCACCCTGGTAGATGTAAGAGGAGAGATAAACACAGAAAATGTAAATTGTCTGCTGGGATTCTTGTTACAAAGATTTGTTTTGATTCAGGGGTTTGACAGTTTTCATCACAGCCGACTGTGTGGTCACAGCAGCTCAGTAAGAGGGAGGAAAGAAAGTATGCCAAAGCAATACGTTTCCACAAACTTAGCTAAAGGTGTATGTGAGAAATTTGGCAGATACTGTCAAGTTTTACAGACATTTAAAGTAAAACATTGATTTTCAGCCTGAGCTTTACACCATGTGTTGAGGCAATAATTCTTTTATGTTACCATGTTTAAAGATTTTTTTGTTTAATGACACAATAATTAAGCATTAAGCATGCATGCACACACACACAGACACACACACACACACCCACACACACACCCACACACACACACACACACACACACACACACACACACACACACACTTCTGCTCTGACCCACTTTAAATCTTGTCAGTGCTCCAGCTGACTAGAATTGCTCGTACAGTTATTTCCCAGTTGGAGATTGGCCCTCGGCAGCCCTGCTACACTACATCCCACAGATCCTATGTCATGCTAGACCTACAAAGGCTTGAAATGCCTGTAGCACTGCTAGCTTGGCTCTACCAGCTGTCACGATATATACACACTCTTTTCCTTGGTGACAGGAATAATACATACCATCTAGTAGCTCTTGTTATGCTCAGACAAAGTTAACTGCAGAGCTTTAAGAAAACAGTGATGCTCTGATGTTTTCTTTGAAGAAAAAAAGTTATTTTTTCTGTGCCTGTCTTCTTATGTTGGAATGATAATTGTTTAATCCCTTGTAGCTACAGCATGGTTTTACAGTACAGTACAGTACATTCAAATAATATACGCAACAGGCACAGGAAACCTTTTTCTGATCTGGTGTTTCAGCATTTAAAAGAACCTATCATCCTTTAAAGTGGATCCCATGACCCTTAGAATTTAAGATTTTTAAAGTTTACTCTAGAAAGTATTTTCTCTTAAAAGAATCCAATATGAAGGATTGCACTGACTTAGTTATGGTTTGGTTCCTGGAAGATTGTGTACATAGTGATTTACGTCCAGTGCCACTATTCAGTGCCAACACGGTAAGTATTGTACCCTTTATGTAGCGAGGCAGAACATGAGAGCGTGGAGGTTGGAGTGATGGGGTTATGGAAGGGTGTGTAGAACATCAGAGTTTCATGCAGGAGACCAGAGACCTAAACACCATCTTCCAATGTAGATCAATTTACTTAAAGATAGAACAAAAAAATCAGACAGGCTGATATATCGGCCGATATTAGCTTATTACAATTACATCTGCATCTGTGTATATGTCAGCCTGTAAGTGACAAAGTGACAAATTTCAGTAGAGAAAATTAATGCCAAACTAGGTTTAAACTCATTTTGAAACAATTTCACTATTACAGTTTGTCCACCATAGAGCACAGAAAAGTTGATTTTTGTCCTGTAAATCAAGGAATCATATGAGAATTGTTTGTGTTATGTTTATTTTTTTGTATATATATATATATATATATATATTTAAATGCATAT
Source organism: Zingel zingel (assembly GCA_023566125.1). Classification (NCBI taxonomy): domain Eukaryota; kingdom Metazoa; phylum Chordata; class Actinopteri; order Perciformes; family Percidae; genus Zingel; species Zingel zingel. The sequence continues at coordinate 27,547,781 of CM042317.1, read as the reverse complement.
ATATATATATATATATATATATATATATATATATATATATATATATATATATATATATATATATATATATATATAATTATCAGATTTTTTAAAACTCCAAAACATCAACACGGACCTCAAAAATCTATAAATTATAGTAATTATAAGTATAAATGTAAGTGGTACAATAGTTTTTATTAATGGTAACCACAATCTTTACCTTAAGTGTTTTTTATTGCCCAACTCTAAGCAGACCTTAACCATACTAAACTATATTTTTCATATGAGGCCATCTCGTTATTTATTATCATTTACATAATATCCAAAACCAAAATCTAAATTTGTATTGCTGACATTAAATATAACACTGCAAAAACTCCAGCTATGTGGCTTACTACACTTACTTTATATGTAAACAAAACCAGTCAAGCCTGAAGTTTAATGAGAAGAGAGAGTTGTCATTATATGTACATGCATTGTTTTTGTTTAAGTTTGTGTTTAACCCTTAACCCCTATACGGGCCTGGCAGGCATAATTCACCAATTCAAGTTGCAAGTTCTCATTTCATTTTCTTACTTTATTGACAATGCTAATCACCACATGTACTGTTAGTATACAGTATTAAGATGCTGTGTGGTAAAACATCAGCATATGGATAAATCACATGCTAAGCACCAATTCATTGTTAGGTGTGTAATATACTTTCGTACATATACATAATAGGAAAAATATAGGGGAACACAGTGACTTCCTGATCCTTAATATGTTGTGTGTGTAACTGTAATACTACATGTCTCTAGAGGCACGGTGGGAGACATTTTGTCCCTGTTCAGAGCTCTCCAAAGTACTAAACACCAGCACTCCCTTCAGGGAGTGCTGGTGTTTAGTACTTTGGAGAGCTCTGAACACATTCTTGCACCTGCCTCTGCATTTAAATGAAGTCATCAAAGCCAACGCAGCACCATTAGTGGGGCTTGTTAATCACATTTTGATTATAGTGGAAGAGTTTTTCTAATTCTTTGGAGTACCATGAACCACCTTGAGCCAGTCAAGGACGTCTTTTTCACAAGGCAAACTCTATGACTCTATACTGCCGGCTTAATTATTGACGAAAATAAAAATAACCTATATATTCCTGATTTTAGTAGACCTACTGTATTAACTGAAATGTCTCAACAAGTGTTGGATAGATTGTACAGACATTCTTGTTCCCCAGGCAATAAATCCTAATGACTTTGGTGATCCCCTTACTTTTCCTCTAGCACCACCAGCAGGTTGACATGTTTTGGTTTTGAGTGACATATCTTGTGGAGCTACTGGATTCCCCTAAATGTGGTATAGACTTTTAGGGTCCCCAGAGGATGATCTGACCTGTAATAATAACTCAGACTATAGAACCAACAGTATTTTTCCAATACTTTGGTTTATAACCAAATACCTGCAAATTAATGCCATTTCCATCAGCCTCAACTGTAACTGTAGTGCTAATTAGCTAATCTTAGCATGCTCACAAGTAACATTGTTAGCATTTAGCTCAAAGCACAGCTGTGCAGTGTGTACAGCCTGACAGCATGCCTGTAGACTTTTATTCTTGTTTTCTTCCTTTCTCGATTTGTTATATCGATAGGTTGTGCTTTCTTACATTAAACAAGCTTCCTGCTTAACAGGGCTTTCATACAAAGCACATTGTTTGCACAAAGTTGGCCGTTTGTTTGTGTGTTTTTTTTTGTTTTTGTTATTTTTTTTAGAATTACATCATGAAGGTTATGGTTGTGTGGCCAGGTTAGCTCAGTTAGTTGAGCAGGCGCACATATAAAGAGGTTTACTCTTTGACGCAGCGGTCGCAGGTTGCTGTCCTCTGAAAATAAAGGCCTGAAAATGCCCAAAAAAAGAATCTTAAAAAAAAGAAAAAAATATTACATCATGAAGAGGGAAGCCAGAAGAAGTGGGCCTTTCATTGTCCATTTTAAATCTAAAGTCTAAATAAACTACTTGATATGATAGCAGCTAACTATGATGCTACATTGGAATTAATGCGGAATATGTTAACAATTACAATATTAATTTTCTAACCTGGTATCTCCATCGACTCAGATATTTCCATTCGTGCTTGAGATTTTTTTTAAAGTCCTGGTAACATCACAAAGTAGGGAATTCAGAAACACACAATTTATTTCATCTCCATTTTTTTCCCCATTGAAATGTGCATCATCACTTTTGCAGCATGTTTGAGGTACAACTTTAATTTGGTTGAACTCTGAAACCAGAGCAGTGTGCGCATCACTTTGGTACGTGCAGCTGCTCTCTCTATTGGAAATAATGGTCTTCCACGTACTTATGTGTGAAAGCTCTATAATGCCGCATTTCAATTGCATGGCTCAACTCATCTCGACTTGCTCTATTTTGGTTTTCCATTGACAAATTGTCGATAGTACCTGGTATTTTTTTTACTACCACCTCGTTTTGGGGTTCCAAGCGAGCTGAGCCGAGTACACCAATCCTATTTGTGTGTCTTGCTCCAATGATCTGTTATAAATACAGCATTAAATACTTCAAATTAATTAAGTGAGATTGTCTCAAACTCTGTTTCACTGACTGTTTTCACTGACAATTATCTTCTGCTTGGTGAAAATATGCTTGAATCCTACCATCAGTACTGTCAGTACAACAGTACTATTTAAGTCAAAGTATGCAGTATGTAAGTATGCACGGTTTGATTGTATTCACAAAGATGCCATATGCACTGTTCTGCCTGGGGTGCTCTCACTCTTTGGTGCAATTGCATTTGTACGCATTGGTGAGATCAACTGAGGCTATTGTCACTGTCTATTCCCTCGATGCATCCAGGCACATGGATTGACATGCAAATGCAAATCTGTGATCACATGTGGGACATTGTGTACTGATCTCAAAAAGAAGATCTCCATGGTTCAAGACTTTCACCGAGAGTCAGCCTCAGGTTATGTTAGGTAACTGACGAACCGCCAGCTAACTGTTGATAATCACACTGCTTGTGCATCACAGAGATAAAATAATGAAAATGTAAAGTGCTGAAACAATCAGTCGACTCGATTAGTAGATAAACAGAGAGTTATGCCAAACACTCACTAATACTTGAAGCAATAAGAATACAGCTTTTCTGTCATGTGTTATAACATAATACATTTGGGTTTTGGACTGCTGATCAGAAATCCAAAGGCGTTACCTTGGACTTTGACGTTGATTCTTTGTTTGATTATTTGGATGTATATTCAAAATACCAACATACAAACAGTTGGCAATGAGGAATTTCTTGAAGGAATATTGACACTTACTTTTAATGCCTTCTTGTCGAGAGCTTGATGAGAAGATTGATACCACACTCATGTCTGAGAGTGGTATCAATCTTGTCGTCTTACTCTTAGCAAGCAAGTGAATTAGCACATTTTCATAAAATTCCTTTTTTTTTTAAATCTCTGGTGATTATTAATAAATTCTTGAAAATGTAGGCCAAAGCTGATGCCTGGTATTTGTAAATGATGCTAAGTTTAATTCAATCCATAATGAAAATAATTGTTTGTTGCAGCTCTAGTTGCATATTCTCTCACTTTCTGTCTTGCACACTGTCAACTTATTATGTGTGTTGTGTTGCTCTTTGACTACAAGAAGCTCTAAAAGTTGTCAATATGTATCTATACCAGAGTCAGCAAAACACATTTCTGGTATGTAATGTGTTTGGTAGCTTTGACATAATTGAATTTGTTGGTCATCACCACCAACTGAGATTTGACAGTAGGAAGAAAGCCATCTCTTCATAAAGGGAGGAGAAAGTATTGCAAATTAGGGAAAGAAAGGTATTTAAGAAATATCAAAGGAGTGACAGAAGAGAAGACAAATAGTGTGGCATGGAGGAAGACCAAGTGCCAAAGCTTGTTGCTGTCATCCACAGAAAAGAGCACAACGCACACACACACACACACACACACACACACACACACACACACACACACACACACACACACACACACACACACACACACATATATAAAGAAAAGATGCTCTCTGCCCCTTTTCACTCTCTCCCTCAGGGATTCTCATCACCCCAAACCGTAAATCAGTTTGTCTCACTCACATCAGTCTCCTTGACTACGACTCGCTGTCCATTCTAACAAGCCCTTCAAGGCTTTCTTAGTGTAACACTGAGACAGTTTAGGTAGGGACATTCAAACGAATCAGGTCTTCCTTCTTTGATATATAAAAAAAAGAAGACATGAAAAGAAGCAGGAAAAACACAGTCAAGCCGTGTTAGATTGAGTTGGTCTGCAACACTCTACAGTGGCGCTTCACAGAGAATTACTGCCTGGGCAAGGTTAGGCCCTTGGGAAGAAAATGTTTGATTTTATATTTATGGATATGTTTTGACAACTTAAGAAAACAGTAGCGCTGATTTAGCAAGAGCTGTGAGTAATATGAGAACAAGGTTACAAGCTTACAAGCTTACAGTATATCCAAAGATAAAAATGTATGAGGCATAAACTATCTTCTATGCATGAATTTGAGATAAATGTAAATGAACGGAGCATAAATTCAACATCTCATACATTTTCGAAGACATAGGGTGTCTTGTGATACTGAGAAGTGGACTATGGAGTATTTCTTCAGCAACACTTGTCACAGCTTGGTTATTGGTGAGAGGTTGAGAGAATAAGTGCAATGCATTGTGTGTGTGTGTGTGTGTGTGTGTGTGTGTGTGTGTGTGTGTGTGTGTGTGTGTGTGTGTGTGTGTGTGTGTGTGTGTGTGTGTGTGCACGTGCCTCTATATGCTTAATTATTAATTATTGTCATTAAACAAAAAAATCTCTAAATGTGGTAACATAATAGAATTATTGCCTCAACACATGGTGTAAAGCTCAGGCTGAAAAGCAGTGTTCACTGCCCTTTTTGTTTTAAAGTCTGTTGCACATAGGCGTTTGCCCTAATTGTACATGCATTCAGAAGCTACTGTACCAAATAATTAAGAAACTCAGCAAACCAACACCCACCAAAACACGAGCACAGTAACCTTTAGTATATTGTGCACTGCGGATTTCACGTCACATTTCAGCAGATTCCCTTTACACAAAAAAAAGATGTTATAATTGTGCAACAAAATGTCACCTGTTACAACCTCTACACAAGGATTAAAGAAAACTGGGACAAAAATTAAATTCAATTTGAATTTTTAAATCTAAAATTTTCCCTGAGATTTGATATGATCCTACATGTTCCTACTATTATCGCTAATATCAATATGTTTGATGCACTATTCAGATGTGCCTATTTTGTTTTTCAAACCATTTGTTTGCTACTGGTCACTTTTCACCACATTTGTGCTCTCTGTATTTCTTGGATAGGCCTACTGACCAGCAACAGCAAAAAAAGGGAGGCTTTCGAGAAATACCTCATACATAGTCTCACATTGCCAGATCTATCTCGAAAGTGCTTTGTCAGCGAATGAGTATGGTCTGGCTTCATCGCCTATCTATTCTGTGATAGGAGAAAAAAACACTCTTGCTTGTTTGTATTTCTTTAAACAGCCGTCCTGGGCGGCGCTAAGCCCAGATAGCAAAGATAGCAAGAGAGGAGGAACATCTGGCTTTCGAGAGACTCGTTCGGATGTCAGGCTGTATCCCAGCAATGTACTTACATCTGTTGAGTCAGACTAATTTATGCAAGGTCATTCTCATTTACATCAGCAGTGATGTTGAGCACTTTTCATAACCAATCATGAGCCTTTAATGTTGTAAATGTTTTGTAAAGCAAAAAGCTCCGGAAATGTTTCTCAGCATACAATAAGAAATTACTTTGAAATTGTAAAGATGTGTTTTATTTTCTAAAGTAATCTTTTTTGACATGACATTTCAGGAGAATCGGGTGTGTCTCTTCCTTTGCCTTCATGTGTCCTCTATGTGTTTGATGTAAATGCAAACAGAACTCCAAGGACAGAAGACAAATTAAGAGAGAGAGATCCCATTACTTTACTTCCCAACTACTTATTATTAAGGATGCACTGGATGGTTAATTGATCACAGAGAATTAATAGAAGGTTTCAGGATTCACTGTGAGAATGAATCCAAACATAGAGCAACATAGAACGCTCAAGCACACAGCCTTAAACTTAAGCATAATAAACTGTAAAGTACAGAATGTATTCACTGATCTGTTGTTTGAAAGTTTCCACACATTACTGAGACAAATCTTGGAGTTTTTCACAGTGACTGAATAAAATCCTCGGCTTTCACTTCTTGACGAAACTCACCTTATGAGCACAGACACCCCCACGTCCTCGCAGTTCTTGTAGACGTGCCCCCATGTGTCCTGGATGATCTCCCTCTCGGTGTCGGACAGCGGCTCGGCACGCTCCGGACGATCCTCCTCTCCTCTCTGCACTCCCAGCAGCTGCGGAGCTAGAGGTGGAGAGGGCGGCGGCGGAGACTCCCTACGAGACATCCTCCTGCGGCGCAGCAGCCCGGAGGCTCCCAGCAGCACCCGGGGGAGGTAGGGAGCAAGGGAGGGGGGGAGGGAGATGGAAAGCTGAGACCCCACGGCGGGAGCTGGGAGAGGAGAGTCGGGATGAGAAGAGGAGGAATGGGTGGGGGAGGGGGGGGAGGGGGCGGGGGAGAAGGAGAAGGAGAAGAGGTGGCAAGTGGCGCTCACAACCAAAAAAAGAAAAGGGAAAATAAAGCTCCCAATCCCCCCACTGCCACCCACCAAGCTCTCACACTCCAAACTCTCCCTCGCTTGTCCTCCTTCCAAATGAAAACTTATTTCTCTCACTGGTTTGCGCTCTCCTCTTTTCTTTTCTCCTCACTTTTTCCACTTCTCCTCTCCCCACCTCTCTCTCTCTCTCTTTCTCCCTCTCTCCCACAGTGAGGGAGATGCTTGTCAGTGGTGCTGCTGTTCTCCCGTCACTACTCTCCCTCTCTCTGATCCTCTCGCTCTGGTGGAGGAGATGAGGTGTTCGGAGTGTGGTGTGTGTGTTGTGAGGACCTGATGGAATGAGAGCAGAGTGGTGAGGAAAACAGAGAGAGAGAGAGAGAGAGAGAGAGAGAGAGAGAGAGAGAGAGAGAGAGAGAGAGAGGCGTGGAGAAATCGAGAGATAAAGAGGGGGAGACAGAGAGAGCATCAAGGGTCTCTGACAACACCTCCCCAACGCACACAATTACCTTGTCTCTGCACATGTCTGACACACATCCAGTGAGTAAGAATGTGTTTGTCTATTTCTCTGTCTGTTTAAGAGACACATACACATCAAAATAGATATATAAAGCACTTGTTATTGATATTATACAAAAAATATATTCCCTCTGCATGTGTCCAAAGAAAAATGTTAAGAATTTGACATAAATATTTTTAATAATGTATAGATGACAATAATTTCTTCACGATCAAAGAGTCACAGAATCTAAATGTCTTGGAAATCTGGCTTGATAAGAAATAAATAAGTACATTTATTGTAGCAAACCTTGTTGGCAAAAACTGTAACAGATGCTTGGCCTATTGTCAGAAACAGAAGCAGCTTCCCTCTGACTTGTAAAAATAAGATTGTTGCACCAGTTTTCCTTTTAGTTCTGGATTATGTCAAATATCGACATGCTGCTGCCTCCGCTCTGAAGCCCCTAGATTTCATTTACCATTCTGCCTTCAGGTTCAATACTGGTGATAACAACACTCACCACTGCTTTCTATCTCATCTTTGGTTCTCTGGCTTTCCATATTATTCCAGTGAATGGTTTAATGCTCCAGGAGCCCTGAACCAGAACTGGAGACCAGACTGCCGCTGCCAGCGGTCTCATCGAATAAAATAAAAATCCAACCACTTCTCTGTAACTTCAATAACATACTCAATCTCTACCTGCCTGTGACTGATTTGACTCAGCCTGCACCTTGCTAGATTATGAAAAACGTCCTTCTTTGTTTAGCTAAAACAGAAACAGTGTAGGACTAGCAGCTCAACTCATTACCTGCAGACCATTGCCACAGACAGATGACTAATAACCAGTGGACAGACATGAAACTGTCTTTAATGATGTATAATATGTGTAATGTATAAAATGACCACACATGGAGCTTCTGACATGACAGTATTTGTATAATCAAACTGCAGGGACATATTAAGAACATTACAAAAGATGGATACCCAAAATACTGTAGATACAGATATTTTTTAATCTTCACTTATATAACTGCTTCATATTATAATTTCCATTGCTTTTTATTATTTTTCTCGATCCACTATATTCCATTATATGCCATGGAAACATATCTGTTTACATGACGTGCCAAAAAAATGCACATTTAAATTTGGAGGGGGGGAATTATAGCTACTTGTGCTGAAGAGGTGCAGCTGCAATGGTCAGAGGGCACAGGCAGAGAAATAAAGATGTGTGTGAGCAGGTTCTGCTTCTCCACAAACTCTCTCTGGACATTGCAGAGGACAGTTTGTCAGGTAAAGAGGAAGCTAAGGACAACTGGGGATAGGAGAGGAAACAGATCAGAATTGCATTACTGTCAATGCACTGGCTACTACATAATCACAATATTTCATTGCTTTTTTTAATCACTCCCGTTTTACTCAATACCCGTTGTTGATAACATATTCAGAACCACATTTTTTCTTCAAAAGATCTAATTAACCAGTACTTTTGAATCTGATGTTGTACCCAGGATTTTAGAAATACTGAAGTCATGAGTCCAATTAATCACTGCTAACACCCCTAGAAAATGTTCTCAAGACAGCGAAAGTCAAGTCTCTGTTAAAATGATGTGGCTTTTTCACTTTTTTTAAATTTAATTTAATTAACTGTTCAATTATATTTTCTCTTACTTGGATCTCCCCACATGATAAAATCTCAATCCTATAGGGTTGCAAAATTCCAGAAATATTCAAGGTGGAAATTTTCCATTGGACTTTGTGGGAATTAATGTGAATTAACTGGAAATAAAGGGGTTATTTGCTCAAGCTGACCAACAAATAAAATTAAGAGGAATGTGTTAGGGTTTGGATATTTCTGTTGCCTTGTTTAGTTATTTCTGTATGTTTCCTGTGTTTGTTTAGTTATTCTGTATTTTTCTGTTCCCTGTGTGTGGATCTGTCCTTAGTATTGTGGTCTGTGTATATTTAGTTGTGTATTTCCCTGTTTATGTTCTGCTTCCTGTTTTATTTTGATAGTCCTGTTTTCTGTCTTGTCATGTCTAGTTTTACTTTGCTTTCCCGCCTTTGTTGATTGTCCTGCCCCGCCCTGATGTGTTTCACCTGTTGTATCACCTGTCCCTCGTTTGTTCATTACCTCATGTATTTAACCCCTGTGTTCCCTTTGTCTCTTGTCAGATCGTCTTGTGTCCTCATGCCATCAGTTTGTATCTGTGTGTGTCCGTTGCCCTGTTATGTGTGAGTTTGTGTTCCTCGTTCTGCTTTATAGTGTTCGATTAGTTTGTTTCAGTCTTGTGTTTTTTTTTTGTAGTTATTCCTAGTGCCTCCCAGTCTCTGTACTGCCACCTTTTGTTAAAATAAACCCTTGTGTTAAAACCTTCTGCCTGCCTGCCTCTCCCTGCGTTTGGGTCCACTCTCCCCTGCTCCACATCACAGAATGACACTTGAGCAAGATGATTTGTTTTGGAAATAGGTGAAATCATTTCACCCCACTGAAGAAAATATGATTTTTAGAACTCAATGATAGACAAATTACTTAAGATGGAGATTTTTGCAGCAAGCAAGCTCAAAGACAGCACATCAATCTATAACTTGTGCAGAAAACTGAAGAGAGTGCCCAAGGAGGTCAAACATGTACCTTTATCCAATCTAGCACTTTGGTATTGAAAATGTGTATCTGTGCTTGCAAAAAGAAAAAGATGGAGATGTTTGATAAACTGCTGTCCAGACAATAGCAGAAGAGGGATGGTGGAGGACGATGCTGATGACAGGTCTATTATGCCACAGAGGCGACTGGAGAAGCCAACAATTGAGAGATGGAGCTGTCACAGCATTTTGCAAAATGCACCACACCAAAGGGTGTCACTCTGTCACTCGTCAAGACAAGATGAAATAACTCACTCAGACATCTTGCATCTGTCACTCTAGCTATGCCAGTGCTCAGTATGTGACATCAAATTTAGAAAGATATATACTCAGTGATACTATTTTGTGATGCTGTAAGTGAACATAGAGGAAGAGTATGAGGACAAATGGACAGAAAATACGATCAGTTACTTGACAGACAGTTTGACTATAATAAGTTTGAACACTGAATGAATTATAGTTTTACTGTGTTACATCCTGTGTGTATGTCATACTGTATGAGTAAATATGTGATAAACAAATGCCTAAGACAGCTGTTCATTGACCTCAACTGGATCTCTGGTAAGCTAGAGGTCTGCAAAGCTTTACCTTTACTGTTGCTGCCCTCTACTGTCTGCTGCATGTCATATAACATAAGGCAATCTTGTGTTGTCAAATAATTTGAGTAATAGGAGCATGTAAGTTGAAATGGTATGATTTTAGGAGGCTGATACTAAGGTGTGCAAGTTGCCATTTTCAGTAGTAACTCATTTTAAAATTGTCTCTTTGTAATGATGTAATTTTTGAATGCACAGACCACTTAGCTGCAAAGCATAATATGCATATTTAAGGAATGAAATATAGTAACCGACACTCAGAATCAAGAGGGAGCTAAGCTAAAGCGTCAGTTAGGTCTGAAGACTACAAGTTAGTAAATGAAAAAGACAAAGCTAAGGAAGTACACCTCAAAATGTTACATAACATATAGCCTACTAATCACCTTGTTGCTAAATTTGCCGACATTGACTCTTCCTGTACATTTTGTAAACAGAATATTGAAACAATATCTCACGTTTTTTTTAAATGTGAAATATCCAAAAGATTTTGGACAGATTTGGAGTCTTACTTTTTTGAACCCACCAACTTTGTCTACACCTTTAACCTTAAAGATATCATCTGTTTCTACGATAATTCAGGAAATAGTGCTCTTGAGTATCTCAATTTCATCATTCTGTATGCCAAATTTTATATTCACAAGCAGACATGTTCTAATTAATCACCTCATTTTGTTCCTTTTCTTATAGAATTTAAATCTACTGAAGTCACTTAGATCGTTGGATAACAAGTATTAAAATTATGGAAACTGTAGAGCTTTTTTTCCCTGAAACCTCTGACTAATTGTAAATTTATGTTTAGATGTACCTCATTTTATTCTTTTCTATGTAATTATTCTACAATTTGTATTGCTTCTTATGTTTTTTATTTTTATCTTCATAAGTTTGTACACTTGATGTATATGTGCTATTGTTTACCTGATTCTTTGTATACTACATTTTGTCAATAAAAAATAATTAAACAAAATGTTGTGTTGTGTGTGGAGCACAGTTGTAAAATAAGAACGGTCTGCAGCGTTATAACAGAGTGAGCTTACCAGACCTCTGCCGCTCATATCTGCTGCAGGCTAGCAGCTAGGGCTGGGCGTATCAAATATCGATAGTATTGATACCAAGATGAGTATTGGTATCGGATCGATACTTTTGTTGCAGTTTCTCTCCGAGTTCGTTCGATCTCTCTCTCTCTCTCTCTCTCTCTCTCTCTCTCTCTCTCTCTCTCTCTCTCTCTCTCTCTCTCTCTCTCATTCTTATTAGAGAAAGAGAGAGAGAGAAGCCCGTGATGATTTTTTTTGGTGTTGTTTATATTGATATAAATTGTGTTGATATATTGATATTCATATTTATACATTGTGGCTTTTGATTACTTATTTTGCACAACTGACTTTATTTTTCACAGATTTTTTTGGTTGTGTTGTTGACTTTGTTATATTTATATTTTGTTATATTATTTTAATATTTTTATACCGTTTCATTGTTTTATATTATTATAGTTGGTAAATAAAAACATTTAGATTTGTCTAAAATAGTTGTCCTATGTTTTATCATAATCAACTAACTAAAGGCAAAATCACAAAATGATTTAATGATCGTGACGTTACAAGTAAAAAGTATCGGTATCGGCGATACTAGCCCTGTATTTACTTGGTATCGGATCGATACCAAAATTCCCAGTATCGCCCACCACTATAGCAGCTGGAGGCTACATTAGCTGCTACTAGCATCACACACACCCAACTCTCAAACTTGTGTCCCCAGTGGCGTTGCATTGTGGGTAATGCAGGCACCAGGTTTAAACAAGAAAGAAGAATGTGTGGAATAAAGCAAACATGATACCTCTGGTTCAATAGATATAGTTTAATAAAACCACTGTACATGTAACTTACTGACTCAAAAAAGTGGATTTAGTGTCAAGCTCTTTTGACGGGGGCAAAATGTTAAATGTAATAATGTGGGAAAAAAAATGCACAATCTTGCTGAGCCAAATTTTTTTGATTTATTGGCCATGTTCCAGTAACGTACTTACTGGATGATGAATCAATAACATGTTGCAACTATAACCATGAAAATAAGTTTGACCTCACTTTCGGAAACCTCTTACACAAGCAACTAACTAAAGACAAAATCACAAAATTATTTAATGATCGTGACGTTACAAGTAAAAAGTATCGGTATCGGCGATACTAGCGCTGTATTTACTTGGTATCGGATCGATACCAAAATCCCCAGTATCGCCCACCCCTATAGCAGCTGGAGGCTACATTAGCTGGTTTGTGTTCTGTTCTCCCTTGTCTTGTCTAGCGTTGGTCAAGTTTCTGTGTTTAGGTAATGTCATGTTTCCTGTCTGTTTTTCCTGTTTTATTTTGATAGTCCTGTTTTCTGTCTTGTCATGTTTAGTTTTACTTTGTTTTCCCGCCTTTGTTGATTGTCCTGCCCCGTCCTGATGTGTTTCACCTGTTGTACCACCTGTCCCTCATTTGTTCATTACCTCTTGTATTTAACCCCCGTGTTCCCTTTGTCTCGTGTCAGATCATTTTGTATCCCCGTGCCGTCAGTGTGTATCACTCTGTGTCCTGCCCCTTGTTTTTTCCAGCCTCTGTTCTGCCGGTTTTTGCTATTATTAAACTCTTTGAGCGCTCACCATCTCCTGCCTGCCCGTCTCTCTCTGCATTTGGGTCCACCATCTCTCACGCCATGTCACAGGGTTGACGTTTTGGGACGCGTCGCTCTGGGACAGTATGAAGCTGGGAGGGAAAAATCACAGTATACTCACTACAAAAAAACAAGAGTACACCACTGGGTCTCCCAACATCTAAGAAAAAAAAAATTCTGGCTTTCTTTGACTTGCTAAATGTTTGACTTTCTTCACCAGCCACTGATTTTCTAGCTTGCTTCTTGGCATTACACACTGGGCATTTAGCCTAACATAAAGTTAGCTAATCTAGCTTGTGTTCATCGGCAGACCTAGCTAAGTCACCATTAGCCCAAGTCTGTGCCTCTTATGTATTAGCACAATGGTTTCCAAACTTTTCATAACAAAGGCATCTTAAATGACACATATAAGACCACATACCCCTTTTTAAAAGATCTTGTCCCAGGGTCCCCCATCAGATATTTTATTACAGATAGTGTATGCAACCCATGACCAAAAAAGTCATACATTCTGTCATTGTGTTACTTAGGAATGGAATTATAGTGAAAATAAACGATTTCCCTTTTTGCTGGGGATCCCGGAACCCCCTCAAGGACCCCTGGGGGTCCCCGGACCCCACTTTGAAAACCACTGTATTAGCATACATTCTGGTCACAGGAAACGATCAGTTTCTCTAAAAGACCGGCAGTGTTGGAAAAACCTGGTACGTTGTTTAACTGAAGCTAAATTACAATTTTAGAACGTTAATTTACCTGGATGATAGATCTTCATAAGCATCACAATGAATAACGTTAGTTTCATTTCCCACATATACTTTGAATTAAATCATGTCTAACAGCAAACCTCCTTTTGGCTCCTGAGGGACATGTTATCAAGTTATACTAATATCCCAAAAAAAATAATAATATCACTTTTGTAATGTAAATCAATCTGCCAGGGTGTCCTCACCATGGCAACTGCTTCACTTCTGTCACTGAACAGCGGCTCTCTGGCTCTATCTTGTGGCCAGTCAGAGTTAACGCAATATAAGAGAAGAGGTACATTAGTCCTTTTTTCAAATGATTACCTGAAAACACTTAAATATAGATAGAATTGGAGAGATGCAGTTCCTGCAGAACAAATGTGGACAATGTGTGGTCACATCAAATTATTATTATATATATTTCTTTTGGCGCTACAATGGCATTTAATAACGTAATTATAGCCACATGCAATAACATGCATCATCAAAGACTGTTCTCACCCCAACCACAGCCTGTTCACCCCACTCCACGTCCGGGAGGCGTCTCATGTCTCTCCGCACCCGTACCAGCAGGTTCAGAGGAAGCTGCTTTTCCTACTGAACTCTAACTCTGCAGTGATAAAGTAGTCTATGTAGTTGAGCTGAATGCAAGTCCAGTAACTCCAGTTTAATAAGCATAAATACTGTATGTAGAGAATGCAATAAACGTTGATTAAGTTTGAGTCAGTTACAATAATTGATTTTAGTGCCAGAGAAACAAGCCTTCCTCTACCCTCTTGTTTTGTTTATTCGGACATCGACTGACAAAATAACTTATTGCTCTTTTGCAGCCCTCATTATCAATCTATTTTACATGGAGGCACACGGTCAGTATTAGTAATGTCTGTCTTTATGCAACAGAGGGCACTATTTCAACACAATTAAAAAAAGCAAAGTATAACCAAATATAAAATAGCCTACGTAATTAGTGCCTGTGTTTGCAGGGTATATTTTAGATTCCTGGGTTGCAGCTAAAGCTCCCAGGATCTGAAACACTATTGCCATTTCTTTCTTTTAAGTCCCTTCTTTATATTTTTTCTAATAAGACATTTCTTGTAAAATACCTGATATGGTTCTTGTGGTTAACCTTTCCATATATTGCAGTCTTCTCTTCTTTCACTTTTTAGTTGTGTCCTCCTGTATCTGTTGATCTCATGGTTTGTTTTGATCTTATAGTATTGATAATATTTGCATTTGCCCTTTTAAATTATATGCATTGTTTGCTTTTTGCTTTTTCCTGTAAAAACTTTACAACTTTGTTAAAACAAGTGCTATACAAACAAAACATAATTTAATATATAGTAGGCCTATACTATTATTTAAAATTAGAAAAAAATGATCAGATAAGATATATAAAAAGACATATACAATTAGATAAACTAAGATAACATGTTATTAATCGCCAGGGGAGAAATTGGATGTTGCTGCATAACAAATAACAAAGATACAAAAAAGATCAAAACAGAGATTAAAAAAAATAGAACCGCACAATAAATCTAACTGTAATTAAAGTTAATTTAATTATAATTTAATTAGAAGATGAGTGACCAGTAAGTAGAACAAACAGCAAGAAATGAAATAGTACAATAAGATAAAGTGTGTATTCAGTCTTTTCTTATTTGTGTCTATATGAAAATGACAAATACAAATATGGCCCGACTATTCAGACGTTGACTATAATATGATTGCTTTGAATGTCCTACAACCATGTATAGCCGCAGCAGCATCCATCGGTCTGCAGGTGTTGACATCTTGGGCGGCAGTCGTCAACTATCAAAGTTTTGGGATGGAAATTATTTCGGACCAATTGCGGTTAGGCATTAGACTCTGAGAGCCAATCACATTCCAGATTTGTATTGTGGGTGTGTCCCACAAAGAGTGCGGCGGTGCGGTGCAACCTCCCTGGCCGGCGAGAGTTCGGTTGAGAGGGTGCTGGATGGTGGGTGAGTACCACTGATGAGAGAGCGGGCAAAAGAAGAGACTATTTTAGCACGCATTACAGGACTATTACATTTATCTACTGGATACTACTAAGCACCTGGGCAGGGTTTCTTCATCTACTGTGTGTGGTAAGTTAAGCAGAAAAGACAGGGCCGTTCATTGTGGTGAGGATGTAAGTGGTTAGCAACAGTAACGTTAGCTAGCGGATTATTGTTCCATGACTTTTCAATGATGGAGGACCATCAGCTTTGCTAGTAGCCATCGCCGCAGAGCCAATGTGCTTTTTGTATCAGTCTGTATAGTTTTCTATCTAGTCTTGAATTAACATTTGTGATGCATGTATCTGTTTTAGAAGTGTACTCTTTAGGAGCTACCGTAAAACGGAGTGGTCATTGTCCGCTTGCTTTTATCCCCACCCAGCCGTCTTTGAGACACCCACACCCATGATGGGATTTTACGTCATCCCTAAAACTCTTATTTTAATAGAAATTATACTATTTTTGATTTGTGTTCACCTTCTACATGCTTAAAGTCAACAAAACCGCCAGCATAGACCCACAGTTGTGTTTGGTTGGTTAACCAGAGCTGTGGAGTCCCTGCAGGCATCATTTCGAGCGGGTGGAATATAAAGCACAGCACGCCAACTTTGAGCTAACGTTAGCAGGCTAACCTAGCCGATGCAGCGGTTTGGCCCAGCCGGTGTATGTCATGCTGCATTTAATTGGTGTCAGAATAATCGGGAAAAGGAATAGCTGTCTGGAAATTAACGTTACTGGTTCAGCAACAAGTCTGGGACAAAAATCACTAATAGGGCTTCAAACTGGAAATAAATACTGGAAACTGGTATTGTTTAAACGCTCTGAGCAATGATATAAAGCACATTCTTTGTAGCATCCATATTTTCTCCCCACATTACGAATTAAAGCTCATGAACATACACAGAACTCGGGAAATGGGACCATCCAAAGAGCATGTGAATGCAGCATTAGTCCCTAACGAGCAATTTCACAGCTAATTGTTGGTCCTCCTCTGTTGGAATATCCTACCAGAGGTGTAGTGTGCTATATATTCCAGTGGTGAGCTGAATGAGTAAAAGTGTAAAACTATTTTCCAACTCCAAGTGAGGGGATGCAGTGACATGGCAGCCAGCGGCCACACTGATCCCCGGTCTCTTGCCCTGACCTAGATTCGTGTCTAATCAGCGCCTGATTTAAGTATTGGACTTGATTGTAGGTTAAATATCTCTGAGCATTCGTTAGCTGATGTCTCAGATTAATAAGACGCATGCAGGGTTGATGCTTTCAGTCATGGCTAACATTCAGACTGGTCCGTGTATCAGCTGTTGAGGGCATCAAGTGCCAGGTTTTACTGAGTTAACGCTTCTGTCTTTTTTTAGCTCAGTTTATGGAAGTAGGCCTATATGCATTTATTATTGATAGTGTATTTATATCTTCATTTGGATGATATAGTGAGCATAAAACCACTCAGTCTTTTTGTATTATATGCAGGACTGCAGCTAATGATTATTTTCATTATTACATCTGAGTATTTTCTTGATTACTTATTTGGTCAATGTCCAAAAATGCCCTCACTGTTTCCTTAAGCCCAAGGAGATATCTTCAAATTATTTTCACTACTAATCTGCCAATTGTTTTTCCGAAGAATTGTTTGCCCTGTAAAATCAGATGATCTTAAAAAAAAAAAAAAAAAAAGCTAGTCACATTTATGCCTTATTGCATAACACAGTCAGGGTTTGCCTTGGCCTTTCAAGAGGCTCACATGGTGAAGTTACTGTACATGTGGGTTGGTTTTGCACAGGGATGGAGGTGTAAAGGCTTGAGCACACAAGTCTGTGTGGGCCAAACAAGTCCTTCTGGAAAAATTGCAAAGCAATAAAGCAAAGTAATGACAGAAAATGAATCCAACTAAAAGACAGAATACACATAATTCACATTACATTTTATTTGGTATATTTCTGAAAAATAAATGTGCTTTTATTAAAAGAGTAACCTAAGGAGTTTGTGAGTGTGGGGGGGTCATCCAGGTGCTCCCTCTCATTCGGTCACTGTTTATAAGAGGTGATTCAGAAGGCTCTGCTGTAAATGCTGATTGAGACTCTAGTTTTGGTGTATTTTATGCTCACTCGCCTTTTTCTCCACACGATACATACTTACTGTATATACGCACAGGTACACAGTATGGATCTAAGGTTTTTTGGATGGCCAACATTTTTTTACTAGTAGTACTTTAATATAAAAGTTACAAGTCCCTGCTGAGTTATGAGAGGCAAGGAGCAACTACCAACACTTGACAATATACTTATTAAACCTGGTGTTCAAAATTGTCATCAAGCAAGCAAACAGCATTAGCCATTGAAAGCCTGACTTGTTATTTGAAAGATTCTAGTCATTTAAATTACAATACAAGTTTTTTGGAGCTAGCATTTAGCAGCCATTAGAGAAGCTGCATCATCTTTAAAGCACTTAACCATCAGCTTCAACATTCAGCTGCTTTGATTGCTGCTTGGTTGAATCGTCTTACCTGAAATGGTCAAAATGTTTGTCATGGTGCTACCACGGTTGGTGGTAACGATATTGTATAACAAAATGATATAATTGGCTATTGGCGATTGGCTATTGTGGTCAATTTAGCGATTTGATGAGCAGGACTGCTTTATGGCAAGATTGGAATCATGATTTTTTGCATCTCGTTTGATTTAAGACGTTACGGTTTGGTTATTTTACCCATTAACTATTTCTCAGTTGTTTTCCCAGAAAATGCATTATAATAAAAATAATTGAAATTGTGATATAAACTTAAATATACCGTGATAACAATTTCCCCACTAAACTATTACTGGCCCCTAAACCCTGTCCAGCAAATGTTCCTGTTAACTGCTCTGACGCTTTCAGCTCTGGTGCTGAAAGTTAGCGAAGTCAGCTAAATCACTTTTGAACCAGACACTAGTACAATCTCCTCTACTGCCGTCCAGTGACATTCACTCTTTGGCTGACAGAATTTGAAACATTTCATTCTGGTACAACCCTACACCTAACACACAATGAAATGATTGCTGTAACACAGATAGGCCTTTTGTCACAGAAGACATTTTGACATTTCGCAGTATGGAAAGCACAGGTGTTATGCTAAAGTGAATGAGGTCTTAATTCCACTTAGCGGCTTCAGTTTTCAGGGTCCTGATATTGTGCATGCCTGTGTCACAGATAGATTAGGCTTGGACCCAAATGCAGAGTTAGTAGTTTATTAATGAAGAGAAATTCTAAAAACGAAGAGGATAGCAGGGCAACAAAACGTACAAACGAGAAGTCCCAAAGGCACGCAGGCCAGGAAGCGAGGAAGCCAGGAATGAGCAGGCACACACAGTACACCACTCGCAAAACCAGACAACACGGAACAGCAACCCATGCGGCACACAGAACGAAACGTAATGATCCCACAAGACACAAAGGAAACACAGAGACTAAATACACAGGGTAACGAGGAAACAAGGGACAGGTGAAACACATCAGACAATCACAAGGGCAGGAAAACCAAAAGACAGGAAGTAAAACCAGACAAGACTAGAGAGAAAAGACAGACTTCAAAATAAAACAGGAAATGGGAAAACCAACAAAAAACATGAAACCAACTAAACAAAGAAACTTGACACATGGACTAGACATGACAGCCTGTGCTTTCCCTACTATGACAAGTCAAAATGTCCGCAATAAAAAAAAAAGCCTATTTAAAGTACCAACAGTCTTGAGTCACAGTGGTCACATCTGTGCTCTATAAATAAATGGTGTGACATTAGACATTAGTCAGCTGCGTGGTTTTAAATGTAGCATATTTTTTTGTTGGTCAGGTTAACATTACACTTTCTCTCCTTCCCACAGGTGGCGTAGTGTGTTCTGCTTCTGGTTTCCAGGAGAAATGTCACAGAGGAGTGGGCAGGAGGACCCGGAGCGGTACCTCTTTGTGGACCGTGCCGTGGTCTACAACCCGGCCGCACAGGCCGACTGGACTGCCAAGAGGCTAGTATGGATCCCATCAGAACGCAATGGCTTTGAGGCTGCCAGTGTTCGTGAGGAGCGTGGAGATGAGGTGGTGGTGGAGCTGGCAGAGAATGGGAAGAAGGCGGTGGTCAACAAGGATGACATCCAGAAGATGAACCCGCCAAAGTTCAGCAAAGTAGAGGACATGGCGGAACTCACCTGCCTAAACGAAGCCTCTGTGCTTTACAACCTCAAAGACCGCTACTACTCTGGCCTCATCTATGTAAGTATTTGTCATTCACTCATAACAACTACCTGTAACAACTTGTAATCATCTTCGTCCACATTGAAGAAACTAAATTGAGGTGTGAAAAAATTAAGTTGATAGTTTAATTGTACTATTTTATCAGCATCACCATAAGAGTTGTTGTAAACAGTTCCATCCAACTGTCTATTAGTCCATCTACAAATACTAACTTTGTTATAAATATATTTCTTTTTTGTCAGACTTGATTTACATCTAGTAATCTCAGTGTACAGTAATGCCTTGGAAAGCCAAGTCAGTGGTAGGGTTGTGTACCGAAATCGGTACTTTTGTGGACTGTACCGACCGAATTATGTCGGCACTACCGAGGACCGATTCACGTTAAATCAAACGTTACCAAATTTCCGTACCTGAGAGCGCATAATAAGGGCAAGTTTATCTGTTCTTCCTGCATGTTGCCAGAGAGCGGCGTCGCTTCGACAACCACACACACACACACACACACACACACAGAGCTGCGGTGCAGCCAAAGCGAAACTAGTTTGTTAAAGTCACAGTGAGTCACGGCAATGCCGGTTAAGCGGTTGCAAGTGTCGTTACACTTTTCAAATGTAATAATGGCGAGCCAAAAGCAGTCGCGGTGCAGTTACACTTTCTCTGGGAAAGGCAGGTACACCAGTGTTCTCTATGCCCTGCCAAGAATAATAGTTACAGTGCAGTGTGAGGAATTAATAATTATTTGTTTTAATAGGTTGTAGGGACGGGTTTGGGAGGGGAGAGGGAGGTGTGTTATTTTTGTGTGGATTGTAAAATCTTCTAAATAAATAAGAAAATGTTCTAAGTAAATAGGATAAATAGGTTTAGACTTATTTTTACAACTGAAATTATTTTTTTTAAATTTTGAGCTTGGCCCCCTCCTCTTTCACTGAAGTGTGTGAATGTGTGGAAGTATTTTGGATTTCCAGTGAGTTATGTTGACAACGTTCGCATTGTCAACAAAAAAGACACAGTTGGCTAGCTCTGCTATGTGTACCATATTCTGTGTGTTTACCATTGCACATTAGCCTAGCAGCTAGCGGATATTCCTTCTGTTTATAGCTTTATCCCAACAAAACCGCAAGGTTGAATTTTAGCCTGCATGCACGTTTTGTAGCCTAAACAGAGCAGCTTATATTGGTTATATTAGAGAGAGCAACAAGTTAGCGGACTGCCGAGTCGCCCTATTTGCTATCGGTCTGCTCAGCTGCTGTGCTGGCTTGATGGTGTTTTAAGCCCCCAACTAAGCCTTCAAGGCAGTGCTGCGACCGTTGTCTTCAACCATAACCATTGCCTAATCCTCATGCCTTCCAGGCAGCGCTGCCTGGAAGACGACGTTGGGGGCTTCAAACACCATCACCGCTGTGGCTGCGAAGCGTCTGCCCTCAAGATTGTTGGTAAACTTTTTTTTTTTGGTTGCACTTCAAATTACGGCTCGGTAATAAGATGGTAATAGTGGGGTAACAGTGTGATAATATATAGGTAATAACATGTAATTACCAAAGTAATAACTGGGTAATACATCACAGTAATAAGATGTAATACTGGGGTAATAAGGTGATAAGAAGGTAACAGATGTAATAACATGCAATTACCAATGTAATAAGTAGGAAAGGATTCAGTAATAACTATATGTCTATCTGGGTAATGGTAATATAGTTATATTAATATTGTAATAACATGGTAATAATGGGGTAATATATGTTGATGTTTTCACAGTATTATAGGCTACTATCAGCGTAATACCTTCCAAATTAGATAAAACTTCTTAGAATTTAAAATTGGTAATTACCATATTATAATGCTGAAATTCATCCACCCTTTATGTTCCAAACATTTCGCTTTTGTTTCAAGGTAATACTTTACAAATGATATGTTTAATCTTGTGACTTCTTACCTGGAAACACATCTGGTAGTTTCTGTGTAACAACCATGAATCAGTGCCGCAAAATACAAAACTGCCTGTTTCTATTTTATTACATGGTAATATTAGAATAACAGAGGTACAGAGATTACCTTGAAATGCCTCTGGTAGTTTCCAGGTAATCTCTGCACCTCTGTTATTCTAATATTACCATGAAATGTGTCTTTTCCTGCATGCATGTAACCCTGTGCAATCTGACTAGCAGCTAAACACCTTCCACCATCAAGCACTGGAGACTGGGATCGTCGTAACTCAGTTTATTTGACTTAGAAAGGGTGAAACTGGGAAATGAAACACAATGACCAGTTACTTACATACAGTATTGACGAGTCAAACATTATACAATGATAATTGTAAAAACACTATAACTACATGTCACTGTAATGCTGTAGTATATACAGTTGCTAACATGTAAGCTGAAATAAAGGAAATACGTAATGTATTGTTATACAGAGTACGTAGTATACAGAGTACGTAGTATAACCTATATTGTTTATCTAAATAAACTAAAATATACTAAACTATACTATACTATACTAAAATATAAAATATACAAAGGTCCTACAGTTCTTAAAGGAAAACACGCATATTATTGAACCCTTTCCTACTTATTACATTGGCATTACATGTGTTACCTTCTTATCACCTTATTACCCCAGTATTACATCTTATTACTGTGATGTATTACCCAGTTATTACTTTGGTAATTACATGTTATTACCTCTTTGTTATCACACTGTTACCCCACTATTACCATCTTATTACCGAGCCGTAATTTGAAGTGCTACCTTTTTTTCTTTTTACTTTATTGACAAATTGTCAAGTTTCCAATTGACTGAAGATATGTTATTGTTACATTATGTTGTTAATACATGTTTTAAATTTGACAATGTAATGTGGTACATTACAAACAAAGGTCAGATATTATATTGCATACAAGTCTAGTCTAAAAATGGCATAGCAACCTGTGCTTTAAAAAAATTATCTAAAAATCAAGAATCGAATCGAACCGTGACCTTAGAATTGAAAATGTAATCGAGTCGAGGATTTGGAGAATCGTGACACTCCTAGCATTAATACCATATTACTGAATCCCCCCAGGATTCCTTTATTCATGTAGTCTAAAATCTGAAGCAAGTAACCTTCATTGTCTTAAAATTAACAATTCATCTACAAATCTTATCCATTGCATTTCATACTTGATTCTCTAAATTCAAGAGATTAAAAAACACATTTCCTTTTAATGAGCAAGCCAGCATGTCCTACATAAGCTGCCGATTTCCCCTGTGATTATGACCCACTTAGTGACATGCATTCCTGGAATAGCCCAGACACAGAGCTTGTGGGCCACCTGAAACTCTTGGAGGAGGCAGGGGCTGAGAAGTTCACACTCAGAGGCCTGGGCGCAAAGACAGAAATGAGCTTTGCTAAACTAGATTTTACCTCGGGCATATTGTGAAAATGATGGTTTGTTTCCTTATCCAGTCATATTGGTTGATTACTTAGTAGAGCTGGGCAATATATCGATATTATATTGATATCGTGATATGAGACTAGATATCGTCTTAGATTTTGGATATCGTAATATGCCATAAGTGTTGTCTTTTCCTGGTTTTAAAGGCTGTATTACAGTAAAGTGATGTCATACCAGACTGTTCTATGTAACTGTTCTATTATTTGCCTTACCCACTTAGTCATATCCACATTACTGATGATTATTTATTAGAGATGCACCGATTGACCGGCTGGTGACCGGAATTGGCCGATTTTCACGTCATCGGCCATGACCGGCGACCTGCCGGTCAGTCTGACATATGCCGATTTTATGCCGGTCAAATTCACCCGGGAGGCACATGATTTACATCGCGCAACATCAGTACCACACCACCCTCTCGCTCTGTTTAGGATACAAAATGTGCATGCAGGCTAAAATTCAACCTTGCGGTTTTGTTGGGACAAAGCTATAAGCAGAAGGAATATCCGCTAGCTGCTAGGCTAATGTGCAATGGTAAACACACAGAATATGGTACACATAGCAGAGCTTGCAAACGGTGGCTTTTTTGTCGACAACGTGAACGTTGTCAACATAACTCACTGGAAATCCAAAATACTTCCACACTTTCACACACTTCAGTGAAAGAGGAGGGGCTCAAGTTCTGTTGATGGGTCTCCAGCATCTGCAGTTGCCATGCTAACTTTTGACTGGCTCTAGCTAAGTTACAGGAGGTTGACTGCCTCGCAGCACTTCAACACGTGTTTTTTTCCATTTGACAAGCCGACCGGATGCGACATGGGGGCGTGGTATTGGGGCGTGGCAGTATCAACGATTCCATTTTTTTATTCGAAATTCAAGATTGTGACTTAATTTCGGTCGATTTCGATCGTGACACTTTACATTAAATAATATCAGACACAAATGGTTACAGCTGGGATTGTCTGAAATCATTTACATCCTACATGTACAGCTTTTCAAAAAAATCTTTCCCTTTAGGTCAGGGGATTATTCATCAGTTGTTCCAATTACATTAGTTTTTAAGGGAATTTACCTGCCGTTGAAAGTACATTTGTGGTTTTCTGCACTTGGCCATTCAGGGCTCAACTCTAACTTTTTGAAGTGGTTGCCGGCTTGGCAACCAGGCATCAGCTTTGGTTGCCAAAATTTACAATACGGTTGCCTGTAAACTGCCTGTATTTGGAGCAATTCATTTCTTATGTAACTATACCACACATTTTAATAATGTTGCAATATAATTTCCCATCCCTCTCAAATAAGGGTGCAATGGATCACAAAACTCACGGATCGGATCACGGTTTTGAGTCATGGATCGGATCAATTTTCGGATCAGCACAAAAAAGGGGGGAATTTAAATGATGATTAAAAATGTAATAACAATAATTACTTCTTTCACTAGTAAATTGCTGTTAAAAGACAAAAACAGATGAGAAAATGGTATTATACAATAACTTTGAATGCACCAGGAGGTTTACAGTTTACCAGTAAATGCAGAATTTAGTCCCGTCTGTGTTGTCCTTCAGAAAACCGCAGTGACCAGTGCTAGTTTGTGTCTTTTAGCTCATAGCTTTAGCTGCAGACTGTTGTACGTCTTGCTGTTGGAATCCTCTACAGTGAAATACAATCACACTTTATTTAACT
The DNA here is from genome assembly GCA_023566125.1 of Zingel zingel. Classification (NCBI taxonomy): domain Eukaryota; kingdom Metazoa; phylum Chordata; class Actinopteri; order Perciformes; family Percidae; genus Zingel; species Zingel zingel. Next base: position 27,522,646 of record CM042317.1, on the reverse strand, counting down.
GTCAGCATTTTAACCGTTTTTAATCCAGTTACTACTGTAGCTAACGGTAGGCTAACGATACCTGCTGCCAAGCATAACGTGTTATTAGTGTTTTCTAGCGTGATGTGTATGTATGCAGCGATATTTCTGTTGCCTGTAACGTCTGTTTTGGAGCATCAGAGAGCAGCGCAGATATTTAGGTGGCACCGTAATGAGGCACCGAAAACCGCGTTGCTATTCCATCCAGTAGATACCGGATGGAAAGTGCCATATTAGCACCGGATTTTAACATGCGCTGTTAAAGTGAACAGAAAATTGCGTTTCCTGTACCTTTTCATGGCAAATGCGTGACCAAAGAAGTCGCACAACAGCTGAAATGTTGTGTTGCGCACAAACGTAGTGTTTAAACTTTACGGAGACAACCAAATAAAATAATATATATATAAAAACACAAATATTGAACAAGTGGTTGCCAAAGGGGGCAACCAGAGGCCACGAAACGGTTGCCAATTGACTCAATCTCAACCATGACTGTCGAGCCCTGCCATTGAGACTGAGCTTTGGAGGCTTTATGGATGAAGTCGTGACATTTGAAATCTTAATGAAGACACTATGTATTCTTTTTGTTGATGAGGCATAATTACATCATTGTCATCATTCAGTAGATTACCTGCCAAACCACCAGCATTATGGCATTATCTTCCTGAGTGGAATAATCACAGGAAAGAATTTGCAGGTATTTTTTACTCTGTTGGGATTCGAACGATCTCTGTGATATTCCAAGAGTTATTTTGCGTTAGTGTATGCACTTTATTATTATAATTATTATTATTATTTTTTTTTTATTTTATGAACTTTGTTTATTGGTTTTTCTTACACAAATTGACAATACAGTTACAGTGCTTGTGAGTGACAGTGCAATTATATATGATAAAATAACAAAATTGGAAAAAGGAAGAAAAAAAAACATACATCAAAATAAATAAAATAACAATAAATAATAGTAAGACAGACAAACAAAACAATCAACAGCTCAAGCTGCAAGTTACTAAGATTGTCTTTTATCCACAAAGCGTGAGATGGTGGTCTTGATGATTTCCATCTCAATAATATTAATGTCTAGCCAGCAATGTTACAAAAGCTATCAGCTCTGCTTGTAGCTTAGATAAAGGTAACCGAGAGTTGCCAAAAAGAGCATTAATAGCATCTGGCTCGATAAGTGAATGTGGTTTGCTGATGTCTTTTGACATTTTTCACAGGGGGGGTCATTACATTTTTGAAAGTCTAACTTTGGTCCAATAAGTGCGATGAATAACTTTGCATTGGATCAACCCATGTTTGGCGCAAACGGATGAAGTACGCACCCGTTTAAGAATATCCCCCCCAAACTTTGTCTGATATGGCCTCCCCTAAATCCTTTTAGAGTTAAGAGAAGTTGAAGATAACCCTAGACTATATAGAAAATGCACCATTCGATAAAGAAGGTGGAAAAACATGGTTCGGAGCTGAGGTAGAAAAAAACTGTAAGCCAAAAAAAGCGTTTAATTGGTTCCACATTCTTCAGGAGGTTTCTACCATTATATTTCTAACATATGGGGAGATGGGGCAGTTGATGGGAGAGTGGACAAGAGATGTCAATGACACTGGTTTAGAGGAGAAGGACTCCATAGCCAGCCATGCAGGAAGAGGGTCAAATGTGATTTTCTACTTTTCCTGGATGTTTTTTTTGACAACTCTTAGTATATCTTATGGATCAGTGTAGGTAGGGCTACAACTGATAATTATTTTCATAATTGATAAATATGAAATATATGGTCTATAGAATGTCAGACAATGGTAAAACAATTTTTGATAATAGTCCAAGGTGATGTCATTCAGTTTACCATACAGAGAACAGAAGACTATGAGAATCAGCAAATATTCCTATATAAGAAGCTGGAACCAGTAAATGTGTAATTTTAAAATGTTTGCTTTAAAAATTCCTTATTGATTATCAACACTGTTGCAGTATGTGACAAATGATAAATTATCTAATTTATCTATATCTATTTGTAAAGAGCTTCACAACGCACAAATGTGACAAAGTAATGAGAATGGCATCCTCCAACATGACAGAATCAAAACTAAAATCTAATACTCTCATTTAATGTTTCTGATATTCTACTGTATTGTTTCTAAATATAACATTTAACCACTATATAATTAATGTAGCGAAGGGTTGGATGTTGTGATGATGTGACCAGGCAAGGTGTAGCAGTGTGAGCTCATCTATGTGGTTACTGTCTACTGATGACTCCATGCGAAGAGACTGCTTGCAGTCCGTTTGTATCACTTGAGAGCAGAAGTTGTTTGCCACCATATTAGAACAATGATGTCCTTACTGAGCACCACCTTACAAGAATTTTCAAAGAATATTTAGTAACATAAATCATAGGTTAATTTCTGTTGACAAAAGTTAATAATTTGTTCCAGATTCTAATTCTTCATGAGCTGTAACAAAACTTCCCCTTCTTCCTACTCAAGCTGCAACAGCGTAGATGTTGTCATCAAATTCACTTTGTATTTATTTCAGTTGAAAATTCAGCCAAAGTATAAAGAACATCTTTGTATTTTTCTGTATTTTTAGAGGGCTTAAGGGAAAAAGAAGTGACTCCAGCCCTATCTCTTAGCTCAGGGAAGCCTGTGCTGAGTCACACTGTAACCAAACCGCCCTAACAGAGTTCTTTTTGTTCCTTGATAAGCAACAGCTGTCTGCTCAAATAACTTTTTTTTCTTCAGTTTTCTGTCAGAAAACCAATGTGTAATTAACAGCCAATCCATGTCAACTTTTGAATGTTTTTGCTCTTCTGCAGGGTTACAGACAGTCTTTCCTCTGATACACATGCTTAGTGAACTTTTGTGCTGCAAATTGATCGTCTTTTATTTCTCTTCAATGCCAAAGGCCCCAAATGTGAAGCTAATGAACAAGGAGTTTTAAGAGATTTGAGTTGCATTGCATGCAGATCTCTGCTGGTCATTTGCATTAGCATTCCTGACTCTGCATCTTTTCCTGTCCTGTTTTTGAGGATGGTGTGACCTTTTAAGTCAGACCAGCATAGCATAGCGCAGACATAAACCACTTTGATTGCTTCTGTCCACACAGTAGATGGCATAGGTGATAATCATTAGGGGTGCACGATTCAGAAAATGTCACGATTTGATTCAATATCGATTTTTAGGCTCAAGATTCGACTCAAAATTACTTTTCATATGTGATTGCAGCAGACACAATTAAAAAAAAATGTATGAATCAATCTTAAATTGCGATACAAATGTGAATCGATTTTCTTTTGCACATCCCTAATAATCATGCTTCAAACTTTGTTGACATTAGATCATAAAAGAGAAAATAATTAAGAAGGACTTTATATAAATTGATATACCATGTCATGCCTGGCTTTGCTGATTAGCATGGTTGCACAAATAGTGTTTAACCCAGTAGCTCAGGAGCATGAAGGACTGGATATAGTAATGCCACTGTGATGTATTATTGAATGCCACTATTTGCTCGTCCTTTGTTGCATTGGTGGTGCAGACTGCACATGAAGAGGATGGTTGGCAGCTCCAGGCTGAGAGCTTTATGTGGATACCTGTATGCCTTTATCGGCAGGCTGTCTCTCTGTTAATTAAGCCTGCCTCTTACTGGAGCATGGGTGTCTTTGTTCACAACTGAAACTGGGACACAAAATCTTATTTCTCCTGAATGTCTTCATCAAGAAAATTAACATCAAGCCTGTCAAAGATTACAATTTTTTTGTCCACATCATGACAATGTTATAAGTTGTTATTTTCACATTCGCTGGTCTCCATTCACATCTAGACCATGATGCTGCACAACTAGGGTTGGGTACCGAAACCCGGTTCCACTATGGAACCGGTTCCTACGCAAACGGTAGTATTCGGACCGGATTAGAACGCAAATTTCGGTTCCTCATTTTGGTTCTGACTGAAATATTTTCCCTCTGTCGCTCCGGACAGTGGCAGACTCTTTTGTAGGCTACTTTTAAAATGGCATATTTTCTCTCTGGGTTCACCAAAACGGACGTAAAGGCATATTAACCATTCATTGACTGCACGTGATCGCTAGTAAACAGATTACACTTGCTCTGCTAGTCTATCATTCAGGACAAGACCCTGTAGCCTGGTGGTGGGGGAGGCGGGACAGCCTTCCCAAATTGTCTGCCCTTTCAAACTCCTCCCTGTGTGTCCAGGCCTCTTGGACACCATCTGAGAGAGTTTTCTCTTGTGCAGGACATGTCAGGAGAGGTGTCTTATCTTGCCAGAGAAGGCAAATATGGTCATTTTTCTGCAAAAGAACTGCTAAAGTTTGAAGCTGGTTGGCATACCAACTTAACAACATTTATTTTGTTGTTACTTGCTAATAATAACTGTTATTTGTTAAATTATTGTATTTATGTGTTAGGTGACTTAGGTTTACTTATTATATATTTAACAATAATATATTGTTCAATTTAAATCAACTTAAAAAAAAATCCATTAAAAAAGCCTTTCTTTTATGTAATTTTTCAGTTTTTCAAGAATCGGTTTAGGAATCGGTTAGGAATCGGAATCGTTTTAAAAGTACCGGTTCGGCATCGGAATCGTAAAAATCCAAACGGTACCCAACCCTATGCACAACGCACAGCCACAGAATTAGAAATCACCTTTAATTGTAATTACATCTCTATTTCATCCATAATTAAAATGTGTTTTGTGAGGGCCATGGTAGCTCACCTGGTTGAGCATGCGTGTACTAAGGCTCAGTCCTTACCGCAGCAGCCCGGGTTCGAGTCCAACCCGCGGCTGCATGTCATTTCCCCTCTCTCTCCCCTGTTTCCTTTCAACTGTCCTGTTAAATAAAGGCCAAAAATGCCCAACAAATAATCTTTAAAAAAAAAAAGTGTTGTGTGAGGCAAATGCATTTTTTTATTTCCCTGGGAAGACACTTCCATGCTTTTTGGGGTTTACAAAACATGGTAAAGCAGGCCAGTTAGCCCAGTTATGTCAGAATGGAGGGCACTGATTCATGCAGCAGAGACCCCAGAAAATGTTTCCTCTTTTTCCATTGAGAGAGGCTGAGGCCCTGTTGCTAAGCACTGCTTGGTTCACAGACATTTACTTGGACATTTCCGGAGGGCTGGGAACCCTTTCAACTGTGTCAGAGTCCCCCTCTGTTCACCATAGTTTCCCTGGGTTGTGGGCTCAAGAAGATTCATATGTAGTTCAGCTATTAGCATATACGTATTGTTGATAGTAACTTTCTTTCCAGAGAGTACACATTCTTTTGTGCAAACTCTGCATTTTGAGAACTGTGGACCACAACACGCTGGCTGGCTGGTGTCTTGTTATGCCTGGTTGTGTAGGTGTCCAACCCCTTGCCCTCAGAGCCCCACTAATCCTTCAAATACCCCCTGGGGTACACCGTCGAGGACAGCCAGCTGAGTCATCCCTCTCCCCACTGCCTGTGACCCATGCTGGTCAAGAGCACTGATCTGTCTGCCTGGCGCTGTGCCCACCATGGGGGGCTTGGGAAGGGGTTATTATTGCGAGGGCCCTATAGTACATCCTGAGCCGCATGAAGTTTATTTTTTTTACAGGGAATTCCAGTTAGCATGGTGTGAGTACTGGCCTCAGTAATGTAGAACAGGGTTGCTGCTTGTGATTCCAGAGTAACAAATCTCAATGTGGCCAGGTAGCTACACAGAGCTGTGACCAACATCACCAGAGATACCAGTGTGTTACTCTTGTATATGCATATCTGAGATGGTTTCAATTTTAGCCCCATTTAAGCAACTTTGGGCTCCATTGCTAGCAGTGTTAATTAGAATCTTTATTTAAACGAAGGTTTGGACAATATTGAATACTTCATTATTATAATAATCATTATGTTGATATTTAGCTGTGTGTGTATATGTGTGCATATATATATATATATATATATATATATATATTAGGCTCCACAGTATCAGACTACAGATATGTAGTGTGTGTGTATGTGTGGTGTGAACCTTCAGCACACAGTTCTCAGTTGTCATGTTTTTGTCATAGGTTTTTTCTCCACACACACACACACACACACACACACACACTGGCCGTCAGAGACAACATAATTTAAAGGATGTGGTTTTGGAACACAAAATCCAAACGGTGAAAAAAGAGTGAGGCATGCAGCATGAAGGAATAAAAAGCACAAGAAAAGTTGGTACAACTACTACACGATAGTCAGCAGAGGGAGGATAAACACCCTCTTGTCTTGTCTTAATTTAAAGCATGATCATTACTGGATAGATGGCTGCAATTTATCCACCAAAAAAGTTTGTATTGGCGTTATGTATCGAGACGTTTGATCCCAGTCAGTGATGCGTGATATAAAAAGCCGTAATCCGACAGTGTCTACTGTATACTGTGTACCCCATGCGCTCTTGAGATAATGGAGTGCTCCAGTAGCAGACATGTCAGGGATTAACCCTATCCTGTCTGTCTGTCTGCATTATACAGCTGTGGGACCTATATGCTGTTGTGGATTAAAATCTCCACCTCTCGCATCTGATTTCTGGAGTCAGTCAAAGAATGTCGGGGTGAAATTGCCACCGGTTTAATGAATAGAACAAGTATGAGGAATTGCCACATATAAGGATAATAAGCGAGTGGAGCAATTTAAATACTGTAGGATGCTTGGCAGTATGCCAGCAAGCTGCAGTTGTGCAGTTTTCTGGCATGATCTGTGAATTCATAATTTGCACAACACATTTGTTCTCATGCAAGAACCACTTGTGCAAAGATTGTTCACAAGTGTCAGGTAGTGAACTAGTGATGTAAGAGAATTTGTGGCATTCACCAATTTTGTTGTACTCGGAATTTTCTGTGTGGTAGTGGTCCAGACCTGTTGTACAAGTTATGTAAAGACTGGCTGCCTTTCTCCACAGGGCAAAAAACACAAATTTACCTGAAATCATAATGCTTTTATCTGAATGAATTTGGGGTTTAAATATGATACCAAAATTGACAAAAATGAACTGAACAAACTTAAACCGTTTTTCTTTAGAAAGGTTTAGATTTTTAGTACGTTTTTTAGCATACTGTTCCGGATCCTCTAATACCTCCACTGACTATGTTTTGTCTAATAATTTCAGAAAGCTGGGTTTGAAACTCTGCAGTGTTTACTCTTACTTGTAAACTTGGTAACATTTTTGTAAAAAAAACACAAATGGAGCAGAACAGGTATTTTAGGGGTGACAATTATGCTAATGATCATGCTTTATGCTTTGACTTTGGTAGTTGTGTTTGATGTAGTTTCATCGTCCATACGACTCTGATTTACTTTTGTCGGTCCTCTTCGTGGAATGGATGATTAAGTTAGACTCAATGTTTTCTGTTGAGATGCTAAAGCACTGACGTCGTGCTATTATTGTGGTAAGCTAGTTTGATTTTGCAGTAGACACACTGTACAGAGTTTTAGTTTTAATTACGTTTGAACTGATTCCAAACTTTGGACACTTCCTGTGGTTTCCTCCAGCCTGTCTCTTCTCTTAGCCCCTCACTATTTACGCTCTGGCATGTGTCGCCAGCAGCAGACTGAGCCGTCTGGTGTGCGACAGTAGCGGAAACACCGTCGTCAGCGATACAACGTTAGTAACATTGATTTAACGAAGCTTCGAGGCAAGTCATTTTGCATCGAGGATTTTTTGTAATCGAATTATTCGAGTTATTCGAGGAATCGTTTCAGCCCTAGTGGCATTTATCAGGCTGAACAACAACAAGTTTGGTGAATCTGGCTTGGAACAGCTTATAGGAACAAGTCTCTCAGAAAAAAAGTAACAAGTTCAGGATTCAAAGTACGAAAATGTTCTTAAATGAGGCCCATTGGGGTTTTTGTGAACAGAAAAAACAAAGCATGATGATAGCATTGATAATAGGACACACATGTACTGTACTTCGATTTGTTGATAACCAATGCATACAAATACTAAAATACTATAAAATATTATATGTGACATAATGGTGATGTAACGGCTGCTGTGTGTGATGAAATAACATCAACCATGTTTTAATTTCTTTTTTTTCTTTTTTTTATAGACATACTCTGGTCTCTTCTGTGTGGTCATAAATCCCTACAAAAACCTGCCCATCTACTCAGAGAACATCATTGAGATGTACAGGGGCAAAAAGAGGCATGAAATCCCCCCTCACATCTATGCTATCTCAGAGTCTGCGTACAGATGTATGCTACAAGGTAAGTCTGAGTGTTAAAGTATATGGTTGCCTCTCATCTACCTCAGTCCTCACATACACGAATGACCACTCAACGTACATTAAAATGCCATTTAATGTCAATGTATTGGCTTCAAAGGTTTTGTGGGAAATTATGGCTTGTTTAAATGATCACATCCTGCCTGGGTCACCTTTTAAAGGTCACATCTATTTCTACTAATCATCCTATTTTCTATGTCAAATTAGCCATGATGTGATTATCACTCTCGCCAAAGTTTTTTCTGTGAGTGTCATGTTACGTGGAAATGTCGCAGCCAATTTACAAGGGTGTCTCTTTCTACTTTCTATTAGGAGCTGATTGTTCTTGGACTATCAGTGCTGCAGTGTCTGTTCAAAAAGTTATTCCCTTAATGGGTTTTATTCTCCAAAATACATTTCTGCCAATGTGTTCATGATTGCTCTATAGAGGCCCATCTTTTCAGTTCATTTGTCAATGCTACCTGGACTTTTAGAAGACCAAGAACCTAATGTCTTCGTAGCATTTTGGTGGCACATTTCTGTTTACCACATCGGCATTGTGATTTTGCTAGTAATTTGAGGAATGCACAGAACAGGGGCCCAAAATATGCAGAGAAAAGCTAGACATGTGGGTATAACATGAATTCACCTACAGAAAAAGCGTACAGTTGAAGTATCTTGGATGACAAAACCATAAAAATACAGCCACAATATTCAGATTTTTTAAAATTCAATTCAGGCCTTCATACAGTCAAAGTTATGTATCACAGTTATTTTCAAGCATCTGTCTCTATTAATCGATACAAATATGACTAGTGTCTTAGCTCTGTCTTTCAACTTTTTTTGCATATGTTTCCAAGTAAATTATTTAAGTTGCATCTTTTGGAGTAAAAGTGACCCCCTAACATGCATATGTTTAATTTAAGTGCATGACACTGTTGTCATCTGTGGCATCCAGTCTGCCCTAGTTGTCACGTTAACGATTCATTAGGAACATACAATCTTGTAAGTGAAGACGGTCAACTCAGAACGATGTCTTCAAAGATCCCTGCCTGGTGGTTGGCGAGCTTCCAGGCTCTATGAGCAGTGACTGACTGGGATCAGAACAGCAAGAACAGAGAGGGTGACCCCATTGTGCTCAACAATAGGTCTTTTGTGTGATTGCGAGGGCCGACCAGTGGGGGTAGTGACAAACTGGACAGTTCCGTCAGTCCTTTTACGATTTGCTTTCCCCGCGTTGGTACACAGGATAAGTTTCATTAGTGTCAATAAGAAGCTTGATGATAGCTTTTCCCTCTTTAAACAAAAAGTCCCTGTTTTACACCCTGCTTTTTTATCAAAAATGTTCAGATTTGTCACACAGTTTTCTTGTAGTTGTATTTTCTAAGCTTTGGTCTAAAGATGCTTGTTGTGATGTTGAATATCTCTTCACAGCTGATGATCTACAAGCACAGGAATACAGTTTCAGTTGCTGTTGTTGAACTCTGTCAGCTCGTCATTTAGTCCATCTAGCTTCTTGTTGTCACCTCCTCCTCTTTTCTTCACACCCTCTATTCTCTACACACTGCATTTCTACATGGATGGACATAAACGCATGGGGGCAGGGTTGGGAGACCTGTCAGTTAGTAACACGTTCAACATATTTGTGCATTTTACTTATTTCTTGAAGCAATGACCTCAAGCTTTTCAACATGCTGCATGTATTTACTGTATTTCTAGAGTACACAAGCCTGATTTGTGATTTGTAATGCATTCCTACTCCAACCCATTTTCAGTTGTTGTAACGGAATTAACAGTGTTGTTCAAAAGGAGGTTTTTAGGTTGGAGATTAGTGGAGGCCAGCTGCTATTCAGCTGTGGCCCTGAGCATTTCAGCAACCTGGTTAACATTATATTATCCAGCTCTATAGATTAGCACTGGTGTTTTTTTTCTTCTTCTCTTTTCTCCAAGTGGCCAATAAAGACTCTGGAAAACCAAACACACATTTCTTAGATATGGATGGCATTGTCTATCAGGGTATATTTAATTGTTTATTGCTGTAATTATATACACTGTGATGTAGGAAGGTTTCTGGAAAATTAACTAAAAGTTTATAGATAAAACAACCATACAGGAAAGTTGCTGTTTTTGTCTCATTCAGCAAATGAAATAACTGACAAATGACGATGCTTCATCACTTTGATGCAGGAATTGTACAAATATCCAATACAGCCACATTGTCTACAATGGTCCAGTATAATGCTGAAACAATTTATTGTTCAGGTGATTAGTCGATCGCCAGAAAACTGTCAGCAATTTGGATATAATCAATTAACATTTAAGTCATTTTCAGCTTATCAAATATGAGGATCATTGCAAATTGCATATCTTGGGTTTGGGTGGGACGAAACAATTTGAAGATGTCCCTTTGATTTCTTGAAATTGTAATCACCATTTTTCACACACTTTTTATAGAATAAACAATTGATAAATCTTAAAATGAATAAATAGATTAATCAAAACAACTTAACTAATTGTTAGTTACAGCCCTAGTCTAATATATATTAAAGAGATTACCAGGGTGTGAATGGTCTGGCAACATTTTTAACAAACTTGTACAGTGCCTTGCGAAAGTATTCGGCCCCCTTGAACTTTTCGACCTTTTGCCACATTTCAGGCTTCAAACATAAATATATAAAACTGTAATTTTTTGTGAAGAATCAACAACAAGTGGGACACAATCATGAAGTGGAACGAAATTTATTGGATATTTCAAACTTTTTTAACAGATAAAAAACTGAAAAATTGGGCGTGCAAAATTATTCGGCCCCTTTACTTTCAGTGCAGCAAACTCTCTCCAGAAGTTCAGTGAGGATCTCTGAATGATCCAATGTTGACCTAAATGACTAATGATGAAAAATAGAATCCACCTGTGTGTAATCAAGTCTCCGTATAAATGCACCTGCTCTGTGATAGTCTCAGAGGTCCGTTTAAAGAGCAGAGAGCATCATGAAGAACAAGGAACACACCAGGTAGGTCTGAGATACTGTTGTGGAGAAGTTTAAAGCCGGATTTGGATACAAAAAGATTTCCCAAGCTTTAAACATCCCAAGGAGCACTGTGCAAGCGATAATATTGAAATGGAAGGAGTATTAGACCACTGCAAATCTACGAAGACCCGGCCGTCCCTCTAAACTTTCAGCTCATACAAGGAGAAGACTGATCAGAGATGCAGCCAAGAGGCCCATGATCACTCTGGATGAACTGCAGAGATCTACAGCTGAGGTGGGAGACTCTGTCCATAGGACAACAATCAGTCGTATACTGCACAAATCTGGCATTTATGGAAGAGTGGCAAGAAGAAACCCATTTCTTAAAGATATCCATAAAAAGTGTCATTTAAAGTTTGCCACAATCCACCTGGGAGACACACCAAACATGTGGAAGAAGGTGCTCTGGTCAGATGAAACCAAAATCAAACTTTTTGGCAACAATGCAAAACGTTATGTTTGGCGTAAAAGCAACACAGCTCATCACCCTGAACACACCATCCCCACTGTCAAACATGGTGGTGGCAGCATCATGGTTTGGGCCTGCTTTTCTTCAGCAGGGACAGGGAAGATGGTTAAAATTGATGGGAAGGTGGATGGAGCCAAATACAGGACCATTCTGGAAGAAAACATGATGGAGTCTGCAAAAGACCTGAGACTGGGACAGAGATTTGTCTTCCAACAAGACAATGATCCAAAACATAAAACAAAATCTACAATGGAATGGTTCACAAATAAACATATCCAGGTGTTAGAATGGCCAAGTCAAAGTCCAGACCTGAATCCAATCGAGAATCTGTGGAAAGAACTGAAAACTGCTGTTCACAAACACTCTCCATCCAACCTCACTGAGCTCCAGCTGTTTGGCAAGGAGGAATGGGCAAAAATGTCAGTCTCTCGATGTGCAAAACTGATAGAGACATACCCCAAGCAACTTACAGCTGTAATCGCAGCAAAAGGTGGCGCTACAAAGTATTAACTTAAGGGGGCTGAATAATTTTGCACGCCCAATTTTTCAGTTTTTTATCTGTTAAAACAGTTTGAAATAGCCAATAAATTTCGTTCCACTTCATGATTGTGTCCCACTTGTTGTTGATTCTTCACAAACAATTACAGTTGTATATCTTTATGTTTGAAGCCTGAAATGTGGCAAAAGGTCGAAAAGTTCAAGGGGGCCGAATACTTTCGCAAAGCACTGTATCTTCTCACATTATAATTAATCATATTGCCCAACCCAGTCCCTGTTAACTCAGAATGTTTCATTACATTTCAGTGATTAATGACAGATCTTTCACACATCATGTTTAGACTTTGCAGTCAGTTGCCATCTGAACAAGAAAGAACACTTGAGACAAATAATTTGTTGTCTCTAATTTATGAGCTTTGGAGCTGAACAGATTGGCCAATCATATTTACGGCTAAAGGTCTAAACCTCACAGGGATCTGTTAATTACCTCAGCGTTGCTGTGAAGCCATTCAGTATTCAGATGGGAGGTTAAATGAGGTGTTACCTAACCGTGACAGGGTGTGTAAGCAGACCTTTAGAACTTACTGCACATCTGTCATTGATTAGCGGTCCAGATACTTTACATAATTGCCCTCGCTGCTCAGCCGAGGTGAACTCACTGACGTACAAGAAGCTAATTTTATCATATCTGGAAATGTACTGCAAGAAAATGCTGATGCTTGCTTGAATGAAAACATTTGTTGAAGGACAGCTCGTGTCAGCAGCTGCGATGGTTTTCAAGAGTGGACACGCATAAACAGCACTGTAAATGTCCCTAGGTTGGGTTTTGAAACAGGGGGTCTTTGTTTTTGTGGAAATTGTGAAACACCCCCCTTCTCAATTCTCTCCCTGGTGTCTAATCAGGGCTTTAGGTCAAGTCCAGCTAGATCCATCTTAGCTTAGTGAGGTTTTTCCCAAAGCACAGCTCTCTGATTTTTCTCATAAAGTTCAATTTTATTATGAACAAAGCACTTCTCATCTCACATGGCAGCAGCATTACTGATATTGATAAAAGATTCAATTAATTGTTTGAAGAATGCAACGCATGTTCCATGTAGTGACGTGCAAAGTGTAATCAATATTGTATATTGTGGATTTTAACCCTGTGAATGATGGATGGTGTGTATTAGCTGCTTCAGGGCTCCTATCAGAGAGCACGAGTTTTTACTTGGTAGTGCATTACAGGCAGTCACTGTACATTGTTGCATGTATGAAGGAAGTTTCTGAAATAAACCCCAAAAAGGTACATTAATGTCACAGCTGTTATAACTACTATTATCTGACATAACAGTGGGTTATTAATCACTTATTAAGAAATGCTGAAATAAAATGTACAATTATCACACTGTGCAAGTAAAATGAACATCCTATCCAGCACAGTAACAATTAAAGCCCCCAAAAACGTGTCACACACTAGCTAGTAACGTGTGATGTACAGTGAAAAGTTAGCAAGCTAGCAAAATACAGATAAACTAGCAGCTTCACATCACAGGGCAAAATGGTGAACATTCAGTACTCATTTCAGACTGAAACAACTCAGGAATAGCTTACTCTGCTACCAACTTATATTGTCTCTGACTTCTGTACAGGCAACCGCCGTAATGAAAAGAAATGGCGATCTCGGAGCTTTCTTACTTAACTTATGTAATTAGCGTACGTAACTAATGTAGCCGTAACTATACACACTGTAACCTACACAGTCTCTGTAGCGTGAGGAATTCACAACAGTCAGGAATGTTTGATAAAATGAGCTCAGGAATGTTTATAATGGTAGAGTGTACACTCTCAGCTAGTCTCGTTTTGCCAGACTATCCACTCGGAGCAGAGGAGGGTCTGGAGAAAAACGTGCTCTGGTTTATTGGCGTGTCTTTTCTTTAAGATAGCTTTTGGGGCATTTTTAGGCCTTTATTCAACAGGACAGCTGAAGACACGAAAGGGGAGAGAGGGGGGAATGACATGCAGCTGAGGGCCGCAGGTAGGAGTCGAACCCGGGCCCGCTGCGTCGAGGAGTAAACCTCTATATATGAGCACCCGCTCTACCAACTGAGCTATCCGGGTGCCCCACATTGGTGTTTCTTTAAACCAATCACAATCGTCATGGGAGGCGCTAAGCTCCGCACTGAGCTGCTGTAAAATAGTCGTGCGAGAGAAAACTCAGTTTTGACAGATAGTCTAGTTAGCTGTCTCAATTTTCCATGCGGAGATCTGAGAGGCAGTCAACCATAGTCCTCATAAATCCACCGGAGCTTAAAATTCCAACACAAAGAAAACGGAAGGAAACGTACATCGGCGAAAATACGGAGTGGAACATCAAGGATATAGACTAACTCTCAGCAAACACTGGCCCACCTGGCACAAATGAGGTCTATAGCAAACCATAATGGCTTAGATGGCCTTTTGAACTGAGGCTTGATGCCAGGCTCATTCAACCTCAAACCCCCTCCTGGGCACACCAGAGCATGTTTAACATACAGGACATTTGTGCTAATCTTTTGAAAAAACGATCCACCACATTTCAAAAAGATGCCGCAAGTTGCTGTGAGTGAGTGACAGGTTTGTTTGTTGTTTTTTTGGGGGATTTTCTTTATTAGATAGTATGGACAGATAGAAAGAGGGGGGGGGGGGAGTGGGGATGACACGCAGCAAAGGGCTGCAGGTTGGATTTGAACCTGGGCCACTGCAATGGACTCAGCCTACATGGGGTGCACACTCTACCGGGTGAGCTACAGGTTTACAATCACTGATTGATATTTTTTTTTATATTTTTCCCCCAGTAGGGCTGGACGATATGACCTAAAATCAAAATCACAATTAATTGGAACATTTTACCTTGATTACGATTAATCAACGATTACTTTCGTCGCTGCATGACGGTCACCTTTTAGCAGCTTAGTGTTTCTTTACAGTGTTTCCCATACAAATGAATCAATGTATGGGAAACACTGTATATGAGTCTTGCTTGTAAAGTTCACCTGGTGGCTATTTTCTTTACATCAGCTACTGGAAGGGAGACAGTTTATGGGACCAATATTTCATGGTACAATATTATTCGCCAAAGTAGATTTATTTCTGCTTTGACTTTTTCTTCTTGTCAATATTAAATATATAACCTTCAGTATGTCTTAATTTGCCTTTCACATTCAATGATTTTCCAGCTTCTTCACTCCAGCTGCCTCTTTTTGGCTGCCACACTACCTGTCACCACTGATTTATTTTGCACCTAATGTAGATATTAATCACATTTTCTGGACTAGTTTCGAAGCTTCAGTTTGCCTTGAATACAAATCTAAATCCTGTTGTCAGTGTTTCTCAACCACAGTTAATCTCCCTATTGGATTTCATTACAGATTTTCCTTCTCATATACTCCACATAGGAAACCAAATACTTTGGACCTCCATTGCATTTATTTCCATCTGTAAGTCCTGGGCTGACGCATCAGTCCCAGTTCTGCCCACACCAGAGACCTTTGCCATTATAGCTTAAGACGGATGGTTTGAAATGATTGACTGCTTTGACTTTTAAAACCATATTGACAGACACCTCTGTGTCAAGGGGTAGTCCACTCCCTTTGGACCAGTAGTACATGGTTTTCTTTTATTTGGAAGGTGCAGTAAGATGAGAGACAAGTAGTGGTTCATGCCACTGCAAACACAACCGTAGCCTGTCATAATAGGCTGTCATAAGTGTAACTGATCTGAGGTGTTAAACTAATAAACAATCACAAGCCCCTCTGTGTTATGAGATAGCTTTTCCAGTCCAGGACACTACAGACACTCAGAATTCTTCAAAATCAGCAATGCTTAACATTTCTGTTGTTATAGTTAAGTTTCATGCCAACACTCCTGCTCCATCCAAGTGTGCTTCGAAGTAAATCCCATAATTGCCACATGAGATACATAAAACACTACTTTATTTTACTTGGAAAATCAAATATATGTGGTAGGCCATGCATAGTCATTATGCAGTAGTTGTTTTTTTGTCATTGATATTGGTCATCACAGCCTTAAACCAGCATTGTGTCATAGGATGTATGGCTAGATTTGCAGGATTGCACTTATTTTTTAGATTATCACTTAAAAATATATGGCATTGAAATATCATGACAGTAGTTATAATTTACTACACACCTTGCAGCTCACGCATTGCAATATTTCCTGTCATTTGCCTTGCTGCCGGTGCGCTTTGGGTTCGACTTTCGTGGACTTCGCGGGTCGTGGGGGGCGACTTGCACCAGAGAGGCTTGGACTCCTTCATAACTGCTTGCAGCTCTAGTTTAAAATGAAATTAAAGAGTTTTCTGTGGATTTGGGGATTGTGGCGTAAAGGTTAAAAACCCTGAATTGTGACCAATAAGTTGGTGGTTGCTACCCAGGTTTAAAAACAATGTTGGCAGAAAATGTTTTAAATAAGTTGAGTCAGAGTCAGTGGCAGTTTTAAACCCTCAACACCTATACAGATGTTTTTTTTTTTTTTATTATTATTTTGCCTGATTAGACCTTCTCAGGACATTGTTGGTGTGTACAAACTGTTCTTGATTGACATCTCCCTGGCACCATTCTTATTGGCCCATACAAGTGCAGTGCCCGTTCAAAACGTGCCTGTTTGGAACAGGCTGATCGCTTGGCCTGTGATATTGCTGCTTGTACAGTAGCTTTCTCCAGCCATTGTGCCCCAAAATAACTTACTGAAGGCCCCCAAAGCAATCCAACTGTGTACTGTACTCTTGATTTACTGCGTACTTCTACTTCAGAGGAAAACATTATGCTACTACATTTATCTGACAGAGAAATGTTAATGTTACGTTGGGGATTCAGATTTTACATACAAAATATCACAATTAAAATATGATGCATTATTATTCAATAAACTATCCAGCATTAAATTAGAGTTGAAAGTTCCACCTTAAACAGGCGTTCAGTAAATGTAAGTACATTGTGCTGATATAATTCCTCTCTTTTACTTGAAGTAAACATTTTAATGCAGGACTTGTACTGTGCGGAATCAATACCAACATTCCCAGTTAGAGAAATGGTGAAAGGTAAAGCAAGAAGTTGTTTGCCTGGGGGCCCCAAAACATTATATTAAATATTTCAGTCAATCTATATCTCTTGATATACACTACCGGTCAAAAGTTTGGGGTCACTTATAAATTTCCATTCCAGACAGAATACCAGCTGAGATCAGTTCAGATTACATTATGTGTTTACATAATTGCAAAAAGGTTCTCGAATGTTGTAGACAGAAGTGGCTGAAGAAAAGCTTGAAATCCATGCTTTTTGGTCTAAACGTCATACCCAAATTAAAAGTGGTACAGCTCCCATATACTTTGACACTCTGGGGTGTGCCTGATATCATTGGAAAGGTGGTTGATGTGGGTGTTTGTGTATTTGAGAAGTGTTGTATTTTGTAGTTTTTTTGCTTTTTTCTTTGCACTTTTCAAATGGAAATAAAAAAAACGCACAGACATATCTGTAGAAAAAAATCATATAAAATCAATTTTTTATGTATTAAGCTGAGACATGTAGCTAACACCCTGTGTTGTCTGTCACCTGTCAGATGTGTTTACAGCAGTGTATTCTAATCATTTTACAGATGTATGACTTGGATGGAAATAAAAAACCTCCATTCTAGTCTCTGTAACTCTATCAGTAAGGCCTAGAATAACCCTGACACTTAAAATAAAACAAACAAACCCTGACTCTTGTAACAAAAACGTGAGAGTGTTTCCTTTCCAATGATATCAGGCACACCCCAGAGTGTCAGAGTATATGGGAGCTGTACCACTTTTAATTTGGGTATGACGTTTAGACCAAAAAGCGTGGAATTTCAAGCGTTTCTTCAGCCACTTCTGTCTACAACAGTTGAGAACCCTTTTACAGTTATGTAAACACATGATGTAATCTGCAAACTGCTGTTCTGATTAAAAAAAAACAATGCAACTGATCTCAGCTGGTATTCTGTCTGGAATGGAGTGGAATGGACATTTCTAAGTGACCCCAAACTTTTGACCGGTAGTGTATCTTATCATGATTTGATGAAAAACACTGGTGCCTATCCACAACATCATCTTGAGAGAGAGTGATAGAGAGGGGAAGAAAAGGTGGGAGGCAATTGAGCAGAGGTATTCATTTCCAAACGGGCTTATTGGCTTGACGGCGCTGTTCCTGTAGGCTATCCGCTTGTGACTCCAGGAAAGTATAGAAAAGTTTGGTTTGTATACAGCAATCATGTAACTTGGTAGCAGCAAAAAGTGAACCACAGCTATGCTATGGCTGCACAGTTCATTGTTGATTTGTAATTAGAATTTAGGTCTAGACATAAGAATAACATTTTGTGTAATGGTGTGTTTGTTGTAGATATTTACTGTAGGAGGAAGGACTAAGTAAGCTGTGGACAGCCCTGGATGGTACTGAAGAGGAAATGAGGTCTTTGATTTATTTTATTTTTTTTAAGATTTTTTCTTTTTGGGCATTTTTCGGCCTTTATTTTGATAGGACAGCTGAAGACATGAACAGGGAGAGAGAGAGGGGGGAATCATATGCAGCAAAGGGCCGCAGGTCGGAGTCGAACCCAGGCCCGCTGTGTTGAGGAGTAAACCTCTATATATGGGCGCCTGCTCTATCGACTGAGCTATCCCGAGGTCTTTGATTTTAATTTCATACTTGAGTGGATGTTCATTTACTGAAAACACTTTTACAGCTTCCAGTTGATTGCAGTATATTATACTTATCTGAAGCTAAGCAAACATCATTATTAACTTATAGCTCCCTTTTTCTTCACAGACAGCACAAAGGCGAAGCTCTACTGTATATCCTCCTGTTAATGAGACAGCATCATAGTGCTCATCGATTTGTCTTCATTATCATGAACATTCAGCTAATGTGTTGTACTATTTACATCACTATGGTTTTGTGGAAGTTTTTGTCTCGCTGTGACACTTAAGGAACAGCTAGATCAGAGTGCAGGACTGGTTCCTGAGGTGAGTGTTTGCACTTCAAATACAGGCATTAGCCATCAGTGGCAGACACTAGCCCAGGCCCAGCGTGCCACAGCCTCACAATGAGCTCACTGTCGTGAGCTGAGATCAGCTTTCCCTCTGCCCCCTCCCCTCCTCCTCTCTCCTTAGCGGGAGAAATGCCACATGCAAAGCCGCTGTGTTTATGTCAAAGCTGCAAGACATCCTCAAATCTTTCACTGTCACCAGTTTTTAAGACCATTGCCGCAGTCTTTTTCTCTCTGAGGGCTACTTTTATCAACCTCTCTGTAGCCTGTGACATGTGACTAAATGTCAGTTATGTTTTTGCCCTTAAAGTCTGGATTCAATATTTAAAATTATATTCAAACTTCGGAGCTTTCACTAAACTAAAAATGTTCTGTACCCTGAAGGAATCTTCACTGACTACCCAACGTAATGGAGTCACATGAAGCTGGCAAGAGTTTTACCAATCACGCAAAATGCACAAAACAGTCCTTATGACCATCAAGTAATGTAACGGAAATAACAGCCCCTGTTAGTTCTCATCTGCACAGACCCACAGTCCTCAGCCAGTAATCAGCGCTTTACAGTCTGGAGAGGTTGTTAAGGTTGCAGCAGTGCTGGCGAATGGAAGTGAGAGGTCTCACAATGACTGGATCGCATCTTTCCACTGTCTGCAGCCAGTCTGATAAAGGAGACACTAGCTTTCTGAGCGGTGTTGTTTCGGTCTGATTGTCTGATTCAGATTGGGATGTGAATGTAAAGAGAGATGAGAAATGGGTGGGGGCTAATGATAGATTGTGTTTGCATGTGTGCTGTCATTTAGGTCAGTTTATTTACACAAAGATATACAGTACATACAATAGATTTAAAAAAAAAAAAGAAAGAAAGAAGCAATTTAAATGCAGGAGAGGAAGGAAGCCTAAAAGGCTTATTCAGAGTCCTCCCCTTATACAAAAGAGGACATGATAATTCCTAATAATAAAGCAAGTAAAAAGACAAGGCAAACAGAAATACAAACCGTAGAGTCAGACAATAAATGCAACCAACAGAATTATCCCAACACAAGGTGGGTGTGGATGTGTGGGTGTGGGGGTGTGTGTGTGGGTGGGTGGGTGCATCCGTGTGTGTGTGTGTGTGTGTGTGTGTGTGTGTGTGTGTGTGTGTGTGAGACCAATTTCCTTGTTACATTACTTAACTGCAGGAAGTTCCTGGTCAAAGCCAGGAAACCCAGGTTGTCCCTGATGAGCCATTCAGCTGTGTCCTTATTCAGATAACATTCCATCACTTTAGCCCAAAAGAGCACAGTCAGCACTTCAGTCCAGGAAACCTTCACTTCTGGCAGAACGGTCCAGCCTGGGACTCAACATGTACAAAATTAGTTGAAATATTCACAGCATGTTTTGGAGCACTGGTTCCTAAACTTTTTGGCTTGTGACCCCATTAAAATTAAGCAATGTTTACTTGTGACCTCTCATCACATGTTAAGGCCTTTGAGTGCCAACTTGGGTTGTGAGCAGTTCAGCCAGAGTGTGGTTTTTCTTAAGTTATATTAATTTATAGAATTTCGATCGATTGTCCCTTAAATCCTTATATTACCCCTCAGATTAATCTTGGGACTCCTGGGTACGTTCCCAACCTGCCGATTGTATACATTTGAGTCTCCCTACATATTTTAAAATAATGTGAACATTTGAATACAAAATGTGAGTCTTCCTTCCTCTTTCATGACGAATAGATCAAGGAGCCATCAGACTAACCAGCTGAACCGAATTAGATCACAATCTAGGATTGGACCATTTGCATCTCTGGTGCTCCTCATTGTTAAATGATCAGCTCGCTTCCATCCATCTCTACTTCTTGGATTTTAATATCTTGTTAGCTTGTTGCTGGAATGGCAGAGAAACCCATCCACAACAGCGGGAACTATCATTCCTTTGCCATGGATCTTATTTGTATGCTGACATAGAGTGGGTTGCATCCACTGAATTAGGAACAGATAAATTATATGTAATCACTGCATTACATTTTTTTGGTAACACTTCAGAGCCAAAGTAAATTAATTTGCAAGCTCTTGTTGCCCTGCAACCATTTGCCCAGGGAAAACTTGAACAGGCATTTTTCAGGCTGTTGGTAAGCTACTGGATGAATTTTAGAAAACTAAAAGGACATCTTTAGATAAATGTGTTAAACCTAAAGTTGGCTTGTTCAGTCATACAGCTATACATAAAGCTTACAGTCCGTAAAAGATTAGGGCTGCACGATATGAGGAAAATATCTAATTGCAATTATTTTGACTGATATTGCGATATGATTCCCGATATTAGAGGGAATGATCATTTTTGTATCGTTATTCTCATTTTCATAGAAAAGTATTAAAAAAAATAAAATTCAAATGATTATAGTGTGATTTTAGCGAGGATCTATACAAAACAAAGACATTTTCTTTAGTCTGTACGATTTCTAGTTTGACACATATTTTGCCTTTAACAAATATTGTGCCCCCCTGCAATTTGGATATTGCACTAGTCCATATTGCGATTTCGATAAAATTGCGATTAATTGTGCAGCCCTAGAAAAGACAGGCTTACCTCTCCCAAGTCAATCTATTAATGTACCATTGCCAATAAACAATTACCGGTAACTCCGTCAATTAGCAAAAGTGTTGACTTTGCAATACAGTTACAGTATTAATGGCCTCTGAGATCAGCCCCCTTGATGAACAGGCACTTACTCATCAATTACAGGAAACTGTCTTAGAATGAAATGAGATGGATGCCAACCTGCAAATATAATGTACCTACATTTAAATCCATATCATTTGATTTCATGTTCTGTTAACATCATTATAATTAAAAATAAATGTCTATTTACATTTTTAAGATGTTTTAAAAAAACAAAAACACATTTGAAACAAATTTCATTCAGATATGTAAACATAATGACATTGAAGGCAGTCAATTTAAAATGTTCAAGTACAATACAATTGTTTCCAAAGATGAATGAATAATCTTTACAACTAAAGGCTGTTAGACACGGGGGGGGCGTGATAAATAAACGAAACGAAAATGCAAAATAATCAAAACTATCCATACCAGCAGCGATGCAAATTTGCAACAGTTTTCAATAAAAGTTTTGAATATTCGCGCCAACTCATCTACCATGTCGGTGGGACAGTTTGAGGTCCTCTGGGGACGCTGACGAAGCAAGAGAGAGAGTGACAGGAGATGCGGTGTGAGCGGACGAGAGCGCGATCGGAGCAGAGGAGAGTTAACGTTTAGCGGTGAAGATTTCACGTAAATGTACAGTAGCTAGAGTATGCAGTTTGAGCATAAATAAATGCTGCAGCTCCTCAAAACCACCGGAGGTGTCCTGTCTTGTTTCCCCGGCTGCTGAGTGGAGTGACGGGGATTAGCTCCGGAGACTCCAGCCCTGTCTCCCCCTGTGCTTTCTGACTACGGTCAGGAAGCTGAAGCAGGAAAAGCTAACACTAAGCTACTGTAAGCTATTTGAGTTGCCTTTTAGCGAAATATTTCCCTCTGGTAAATACTATGCAGTGTAGGTTATATGTCTAAGGCTTTTATTGTGAAAGGTAAGAACGAAAAGATGAGCTGGTAATTTCTCAGATGTCTTTGTCAAGGTTGAAAGGAGTAATAAAGTTTGCCATCTAAAGTCTATTGTTCGGACAGCAGCCTCTGTGTTGTTGTCTTATGATCCTCATAAGCCAACAACACAACGTGATTGGTTGACGTCTTTATTCGTGGTGCGAAAGCTCAGAAAAATCAACCTTGTTTCGGAAAAAAATTACATTGCTTTATCGCTGCGTAATATTCACGTTCTGCGTGAAGTACACTTGACAAAAACAAGGTTCAAAAAAATATATATGGACGTGCAAATTAATCCAATGAAAAAAACGCCCCAGGTGTGTAAAGACCTTAATCCTGATCTCAATATTAACTTAAAAATTATATAGCTTCTGTTCTTACTGAAGGAATCGAGCCAACGTTTTAGCTCTGTATGAACAGTGCAACATAAGGTCAATAGAGTGAAGAGAGTCTGATAACTTTTATCTAATCTTTGGACTTCTTGCTGCTCAGCCAGCCATGTGACTTGACAGGAGGCCCTATTCATGTGGGGGGCATTGACGGGAAGACAAAGTACTTTTCTCATGACATCATCAACTTATTTTACCCTATTGGGTCTCTAGATGACTCTGATTTGCTTCATTCCAAGCTCACAAGACACTCTAAACTGGAATACCCCGGAGGTTAATTGAGATGCGTTAGATGTCATATTTTATTGCCACATGACCACAGTGCAAATTGCCCTCAGCACAGCACACATTAACATTTTTCGACAAGAAAATAATTGGATCACTCTTTGTGTCACACTTTGGGTCATGCTGTGAATGGTTGAGGCTATGTCTAGTCAAACTTGTGCACATTATTATAATTTAATTCCTTCATTATAATAGTCAACATTTTGAATATCCCAAACACATGACATGACTTCTTTAACCTAATTCAAATCTGGTAGATAGTTTAGACTTTCTGCCCCCAGTATGGCCCAGGGGGACACTTGGGGACGTATAAATGTTCTTATTTGTGCAGATAACAAATGAGCACTGTTGGTCTAAATGTCTGTAATGGGGCTGAATGCAGAGTTGATCCATGTGGGCCCTGCCTTTTACACTAATGGCCATAGAGGTGAAAAGTCTATTACCTTGATTCGGATTCAACAGCCATACTCGATTTACCAAGGCTTGAAATGCAAAGAGGGATGGAGGAAAGTTATAGTGTAGGCATGTCAAATTGTGTGTCTCTGTTGTGTAACGGGGTTGCATTCTGCAAGATAAGAATAAGACTGCAGTTGTTACTATCAATAGAAGAAACATCAAGTTGTCCTGATGTGGTACACACTGTCAAATATGAAATGAAAAACAGACTACAGAGGGTAGTCAAGCAACTCATCCTATTAAATCTTTCCAAGCTGACCAAATGGTCATCATTCTAACAGTCATACTAGATAAACCTGCCATCATACAGACACAAATATTGTTATATTATACAGGTACAAATACAAATATTGTACCTATCTGGCCAGCTTCAGTTTTCAGCTTTCAGTGATTATTACTAGGGCTGTCAAACGATGCATTTTTTTAATTGTAATTAATCACCAAATTTCTGTAGTTAATCACGATTAATCGCATGTTTTTTCACATGAATAAAATTCTATTATTTTGCAGTTCAGAACTGTTTTTAAGTACATATTAACAATGGAAAGCCATTCTTACCAGTGTATCTTAATTAGGAATCAAATGAATGAAAATAAAGTTATTTTATGAACTTGACTTTAAGATTTGTAATTGTTTATTATTTATTTACTGTAAACAAAAGAAAAATGTGTGAATCTGTCATTATTGCACAATTCCTACAAGTACCTAACCTAACTGAGATGTAACACTAACACCTTGCTTATACAGTACAAACAAAATGGTCAAAAAACCGGATGCCACAGCAGGGCATTTGTAACCTTTATGTGTTTCTAATAAGGAATGTAACAATTCTCCTGGACAGAAAAGGGGGTGGACAATGTCCCAAATGACAAACTGCTCGCAAGCCCAAACAAGTGTGTGCGCATGGTGTGCATCGTGCCTGTTGTTTTGTTTCCGGTCTAGCTAGATCCGGTGTGGTGTTGTAGTTTTTCTGACGTTACTAGTTGTTGCAACAGCATGTGAAAAAAACCTACAAAATTTGCTAGGCCAAAAAGAACGTTAATCTCGCAATAAAAAAATTGACGCCATTAAAATGGGTTTGTGTTAACGCCGTTAATAACACGTTTAACTGACAGCACTGATTATTACTATACCCAACTAAGAATTTTGTCTGTTGAATCGGATTTGGCGGTTCAATATGAATATTCAACTATTCGTTCCTCTTTTTCTCAGGTATTTAGTATCAAGCAACGCTTTAATTAAACAAAACGTAATTTGAACTAGCATGAACCAAGACGATCAACACACTTTTATTAACTCCCATATTGACCAAGGCAGCGCAATTGCTACAGCTTCACTTCTACCGTTTTTACCTTTCACAATAATAGCCCAACTTAAATTCACTCAGAGAAGAAGGCAACCCAATAAAATAGTTTACACTTTGCTAATGACATTTTTTGCCTACACTAGATGTTATACAAAAGCCAGAAAGTTGCTGTTAGCTGTAAATTCACCACTTCTAAGGAGAAGACCGAAGATAACGTTATCTCAGGGCCTGACAAGGCAAGGCCTCTCTTCCTCCGGGCAGCTGCCTCAGTCTCACTTAGACTCACTTATGTTTTTTAAAAAGTACTCTCGCCAGATATCTGGATCAATCAGGCTTTAGTAGTGAAGAATGTGTGTGTGTGTGTGTGTGTGTGTGTGTGTGTGTGTGTGTGTGTGTGTGTGTGTGTGTGTGTGTGTGTGTGTGTGTGTGTGTGTGTGTGTGTGTGTGTGTGTGTGTGTGTGTGTGTGTGTGTGATGTAATATAATTTGTGTGTGAAATAAAGTTCCCCCACAGCAGTTTCGTAAAAATAATAATATATATTTTTTAAATTAAGTAATCTGTACTGGCCCTCGTCCAAGTCTCAATTATACTCAGAGTTAGCACCCTCTAGTTACAAATATAAAGCTGACATTACTGTTGCCTTATCTCTTCCATGCAGTGATCTGACTTTACAGTGCTGCTTCTCTGCATTTCTGACATTGCACTCCAGGGAATACTGTGGTGAAATGCTGTGACGCCTTAGCCTACTGAAAAATACGCCCTGATATTTAAAAGATTTGATGGCTTAGCTTGACTTCAACCTTCAAATCCACAATGTGATGATAAGACTTTACTTTGGGTGGATGGTGTTTTGGTGATAAGGTTGTCAATCAAACCTTGTGAAAGCACAGTGGAGACTGAATCAAAGACAGACTGCTGAGGTTTGACTTTTTCTTCTTCTCCACCTCCCCCTTTCCCCCTCTTCTTGTCTCCCACAGATCGAGAGGACCAATCCATTCTTTGCACGTGAGTATACAGGCTCAGTCCACCACTGTATTAACTCTATTTTATATTTTCAATTTCATATTGAAACTGTTGTTATTTCAGCATAAAGTTATTGTTGATAAATCAATTTTTAGGTACCCAGGGCCCATACTTGCCTCTATGTCTTTTATTGCTCTGATAAACTGAGCCCTTTGTCCTAAATTAATAGCATAAGGTTCATGGTTGATTCATTACCCTCACGCATGTCTCTTTTCCCCTTTATATTCACGGAAATAGCATCACGTGGTGCAGTATATTTCCCCGTGGCATTTTTTTGGTCTGAATTAAATAATGTGACAATAATGCATTTCATGGTAATCACACAGTTCAGGAGCAGTACAAGTGAACCAGCTGCCCAGGGTCCTTCACAATCATTTTAAATTGTGTTTCTCAGTGACACTGACCAGACTGTCACTACTTGAGAGAAACATGGGACATGTGGGTCTAAGAAATGCCTGACATTTCTGCTACACAGCCCCTTGGCGTCTTTTCAGTGACAAGTGTCAACAGATGACAGGAATGTCACCAAAGAAAATACCAGAGAGGGTATCAAGACATAAACCATGCAACAGCCCTTTTACTCATGCAAGGTGAATAGTGAGGTGTTCATGTTATATGTCCCTTCTATATACACACACAGAGGGTCGAAATAACTTGAATTGCACACCTTCCAAAATACTTCACTGTAATACAACATCACCACACACAAAGCTGAAGACATTGTAGGGCGGTCACTTAAAAATAAAATCTAGTTTGAACAAATTAGGGCTAAAACGTAAATCAAAAGAATTTAAATTCAACCCAGGTAACAGTAATCCTTAAACAGTGATGTAAAATTGACATTCATTCCCTTCATTTATGGTGTCTCTGCTGCCCTAAAATACGGTTAAAGTACCAAAAAGCTAGGTAGTGGACCTTAATTTGAAAAAGACTGAATTTGAACAGATCGTTACAGATCTAATATTTCTTTTTCTATTTTTGAATGGTGGTTCGTATTTAAAATAAAAAGTATCAGCCCTGACATACTCTCTAGACAGTTAGAAATATAGTATTAGGTTTTATTGGATTGAATTGTATTGCTGTGTTAAACAAAAGATGGATATAGTCATGCTTGCACACACTTAATGTATACACACAGACATTACAATATAGATTATGCACATCATCAAGAGCTTTGGCACTGATATACACAAACTAATGCACTAACTAAACTAAAACACTAAATCATGATTAAGTCAGCGCTACCTGTTAATATGGCATGAGTTGAGGACTCTTAACACCCAGCAGTCCAACGGCAACAACAGAGACATTGACATGATTACCTTCCGTTCACAGTAGCCAAAAAGACTGACAGTTGCACACCACTCTCCTAGTCTTCACTCTCAGTCACATCCCACTCTGAAAGCAAAACAATATTTTGTGCATACTTGGTGTATGCAAATTTGCACTTACTGTAAAACCTCAAGTATGCTCTAAATCTAAACGGCTCCCTCAACGTTTGTGCCTGGCTTGGTGATTTCTTCCCTGTTTTTCTATGCCATGGTCACTGTATGACAGAGCAGGGATAAGCAGGCTGCACATCAACACGCCAGCAACCACAGGCCTAAACTTGACTGACACTGAAAAAATATCGCAGAGAAAGACACACAAGATCAGATACACACCAGAATTTTGTTTTAGTCAGAAGATTATATTTGTGCATTTTCTTTGTCGTGGAAAAGAGGACAGGGATTGTGTTCTGTCCTCGCCCACAAGCACCTGCAAATCTGTAAAGCTGAAGGAGGACAGTGCGTCTGAGCTTTATTGATTTATTGATAGTTTAAAGGGTTCATTCTAAAGAGTTTAGTACATACTATTCTGAGGATGTCTGTTTTGTTGTGCATTGTCATCTTTTGTCCCACAGAGGTGAGTCAGGAGCTGGCAAGACGGAAAACACAAAAAAGGTCATTCAGTACCTGGCACACGTTGCCTCCTCCCACAAAGGAAGAAAAGACCACAACATTCCTGTGAGTATTCTCCTTTCTCATCTCTCTCAGGTTAGCAATGCCTGCTCAAAGCCTACATCTGAACTGAATGAGTCCATACAAATGTGTTAAAATACTATAGTTAATGTTGGATTTGTATAACAAATGAATCACTACCACTATGCCCCTTCATGTCTTTGTATGCCCCCGTAACCCCTTAAGACCAGGTTATTATTTTGACTTTATATAACACTGTAATTAAGTATTAAGTAAGGATTAGAAATAACTAATGAGTAGTTTGGCTGAGGTGGGATTGTTGTGGTATAAGTATAGATACCAATACGTGCAGTAGGCAACATGGCTTTGTGCACTGAATGTTTGTACACAATCTAACAATTTGCATTTGTTTATCTGTAACAAACAGCCAGATTCACCCAAACCAGTGAAACTACAGGCAAGTATTTCTACTTTCATATACACCATGTTCATGTGTATGCTACACTAACATTTTCTTCTCAAACAAACTTACTTTGTTTAAAATGGGCTCATAGAATATCTGTTTGACATGAGCTCATCAAATGGTGTAAATAAGTTCAAAGCCAGTTGACACTTAGTGTGCTGTATTTAGTTAAAATGTCTTAAAACAGCATATTTATAACATTGTCTCTCTCTGTCAGGCACAGCATGCTGTTGTAAGTACATTTAAAAACTTTTATATTATTCAAACTCCCTTTTTTGTGTGTTTTTGTGACTTTGTTCAGATGTGCCACACTGTAAAGTTGCTTGCCATTATTGTGATTCACACTCAGGGTAAACATAGTCACATGTATTTGTTGTGGTAGCCACATGTTGTCATCCTGTGCTGTATGAAACTGAGCAATGTCAACGGCAAAAAAAATAGTTACAATGCTAATTGTACTTCTACTATAGCAAGTTATATATCTCATCTGTGTTTTAGACGGTTGTAAGTTAAGATCAGTCCTGGCCTGCAGATAGTCCAACCTGTGACTGAATTACAGCATGCCTGAGATGCACAGTACAAACCATTAACTGTTAACCTAGAACACCAGCAGTAATCTGGGTTTTGAGAACCAGGATTACAGACCACTGAGCTATAATAAAAAACACCTGTTGTTAATCCCATCCATAGACTGCTGCAGGTTGTACTTAGATTCAGACACTAAGGCATCATTAAAATGTTTATCCTGAACTTCAGGTTAATTTGTATCCGTGACATTAATGCAATTTATTATTTTCAATAATAACAATTGAATCTCCCCATTCCTACAGAGTGGACCCCTGTTTTATGTGAGTAGTATGTAGTTTCTCACCTATCTCACCTCACTTACAATATAAAAGGGGTGCTTTACCTGCTCTGTTGCCACCTCCGCTTTAGCTTTAAATCTAACTAACTATTTTATGTTGCCTGATGCTGGGCTGTAGATGTTTTTCATCCACCTTAATCCACCTGCCGTGGTTTTGCTTTAACTTTTTTGCATTGCATGATCTGTACTTCCTATCCTCACTGAATTAATAACATGTACAGTACTTACAGTGTGAGGACAGCTCTTCCCATAGAAATCAGTCATTGCTCTAATTTTCATTTATTAACTAATGGGCTACCATGAAGCTGACTATTTGCCTGCATAATGAAGCACTCTACTGTTTAATATGTTCCACTCTGTCTCACTAAAAAAAACTTGAGCTGATGCAGAACCACTTTCGACCTTTCTTACATTACCTTCGATTCAGCCTAAAAGCTCTATCAGCCCAGATGAGTTCTCCACGTTGGCTTGTTCCTGTCCACATTTAAATACTTTTTGCCATTTCCAAAGGACTGTTCTCCTTGTTCTTGCTGATGAAAAGAGCGACTTGTAATGTTTATCTGGCCTTGTGACCTCTGGAGCAGATGTTGAGCAGCGAGTACTCATCCAGGCCTCATAAGATTTATCGGAACAGTTTTGACTGATCCTCTTTGAATCCACTCAGTCCGTCCTAAAGTACTGCTTCATGGCCTGCCAAACAACCTCCACTTTGATGAGAGACACGCTTGTAGCTATGACCTGTAAATGTTTTCTGTAAAGGCAGAAACAATTACTTTGAAGGAGATGATAAGGATTCTTTATATTTTTAGCTAGAAAGTTACTGGGTGAATGTGTAGTGACTGATAATGTGTCTCTCAGTAGTTTTGAGGCATCTCAGGTTGCTTAAATGTTATCCCTGCTACAAAACAATTGGCCAGCTCATCTTTGCAACAGGAATGTGGGTCAACTTCTAAATGCTGCTAAATTGGACCCCCACCGGTGTTTGTAATCTGCTCTTTGTTTTTATGTGCGTACAGCAGACTACACAGATGGGTAGAGGATGCCACTGAACAATTTCAGCTACCAAGTTGCACCACAGGCCTATGTTTATACAGAAACAAAGGCTTTTGGTTTGAATTCTCTGCCCTCTGTGGGCTCTGCCATAGCTCCAATAGCTGGAAAAGGACCAGGTTTATCCAGTTCAGCTCTACTTTATTCCAGCTGCTCAAAAACTCATTTAAAAGCAGCCCATCATGCTCTACTGCCAAAGATCACATTACATGTCTCACATCCTGAGTGCAATGCTGATTCCTCATCCCACAGAGTGCCCTTTTGTGGAAAATGGCCTCCTCCTCAGTGTGTGCAGCTATTTTTGACGTAATGGGAAAATATTCCACTCAGCCACAAGAAGAGAAGTAACATTGTAGAAGAAATAGTTTTTCTTTCAGCCATTGTGGATTCTCTGGTCATGACAAAGCCCACAATGTGGCTTAGATGAAAACACAGTGCACCACCTGTTCAAACATCTGCATAAGTCATTTATTTATTCAGCCTTTAAAAAAAAAAGTGTTTCTTTTGTGTGTTGTGGACATATTTGTCCTGACATGATAAAGTAGCTGACTGGCTTTTCTCAAAACAAAAGGCCCAATTTTCCCCCAGAAATGTTCTTTCAATCACTATCAACTTTAAAAGAAAAAAACTCGCAAATTGAATTAACCAGATTATGAAAGATTTTATGATTACCGTGATTACAGGATTAGTTTATATTTTATATGCTTTACAAAAGTCCTACAGCCCCAAGTCAACGGCCAAGAACTAATGGTTTCAGCATTTAGATTTCTTAAATATTTTTTGCTTGTTAAATGACTTACACAAATAATCGTTTATCAGAATAGTTGGTGATTCATATTTTGTCAAACGACTAATGGTTTCATCACAGATCAGTTCAGAATTTTTAACTGATCTACAAACAAGGATTTCATTGACATTTGAAATTATTTTGATGATTGAGAAGTGATACAGTATGATGATCTTGCGACCAAGCGTTCACTAACTGGAATAAGGTGTCTTTTTGTCATTTGAATCTTCTCTCACATAGAGATGTTACCTTCTTATGCTGGTTTTCAAATGGTGTGGTTAAGTTGTTTCTGCTGGGTCTTGCTTTGGATGAACATTTGTTAGTAAAAAGCTCTGTGCTGCGATGCACTGCCCCCTCAGAAACTTTAAATTCAGTTCAATTCAAACACTAATTTAACATTGTGAACATCTGCAAAACATTTCAAAACATAAGAACCGCTGTACAAAGGTAAACTTTGTTCGATAAAGGTTTTTTAGGAGTATGACTGTCACACTTGCTGTCACCATCTTCTCTCTGGTTTTGTTTGCTCAGTTGACCAACACAGGGATAATGTATGTGACGTCTGTCTGTATAAAACACTTGTGAAATGTCTTCTTGTTCTGCTGTCTTTGTCTGCATGTTTATGTTCGGGTTCAGTTAACCGTGATTCACAGTTCATTTCTCATCATTTTTGTTTGTTGGCTCATGTGGTGACAAAGGACTGCTGCAACATCCCTCCGTTTGTTTTCAGGGTGAATTGGAACGTCAGCTTTTACAAGCCAACCCCATCCTTGAATCTTTTGGGAATGCTAAGACAGTGAAAAATGACAACTCATCACGTTTTGTAAGTACAGAACAGTGATATTCATGTAGACGGGCTGCATTTTTAATGTGCATCTCACAAAGTCTACTACAACCTCCACCCATCACAGCACCAGCTGGGCTGATCTAATTTCGGCACCTGAATCAGATTTAGATGATATGTTTGTATTGTTTGTATCGTCTACTCTAGAAAGTTCTTTTTTGTTGTTGAAAATAAGCAGAGGTAAAACTGATTGAAAGTAATTTAATTATCCTACTCTTCCTGTTAGCAATTACACAGGTCATATAGCCAGACACAGGCGCCAGCTAGTCATTAATGATGCCTTTGATGTACTGGGTCCTTTAAGACTCGAGGCAACTCTTCTTAATAGCGACGTACAACAGGACTTGGCTTAAGCATTACTGTGGTGAATTAATCTGTCAAATTTAAGGGGCATTATTATCTAATTACTAAACTACTGTGTTGCCACATAAAAGGACCCTCGTAAAACTTTTTTCAGATGTCATGTTCTGTATGGCTCAGGTCCTGTATCTAAAAATACTTAAAGTAAAATTGACTGGTGCTAATGTGAGTCCAGTGTGTCAAAATAAAGTTGTTGTAAACATAACGAACATCATTTTGTAATTTGAATTTGTTTTTTTTAAATATTGCTTTGTACTGTATAACATATGGTATAATGTAGATGATCTGTATTCAGTGTTCATGTTTATTGAGGATTCATCCTGACTCTTATTATGGTTCTGTAAACATCAAATTTATCAGATGCTACAGCAGAGTCATTATGTTAGCGATTGATTTCTGTATATCTCGTCTTGTGCACTTCCTGAGCATTTATCTTATGTTCATCTCTGCAGGGGAAATTCATCCGGATCAACTTTGATGTCATAGGATACATTGTTGGAGCCAATATTGAAACCTGTATCCTGTTTTGAAACAATTGACTAGAACAGAGTAGCATTCTGCATATTATCACTAACTGTAGATGAGAGATTTACAAAGAGGCAGGGTTGTTTACACACACACAAATTAATCATTTTTTATCATAGAATGCTTTAGAATTTGTTGGCAATTGAAACAACAGATTATTTTTGAAATAAGAATTATCTCTAAACCAATTTCTCCTTGTACACTAGGGAGTGTCTCGCATACACAAGAACTGAAGTTTTAAGTTTTGATAATATATCAAAATGACCCACCAAAAAGATTTTTCTTTTACAATTCTGTGTCAGACTTACTGGAGAAATCCAGAGCTATCCGTCAAGCCAAAGATGAGCGCACCTTTCACATTTTCTACCAGCTGCTGGCTGGAGCTGGAGAGCACCTCAAATGTAAGTAGATGAAGCTTTTATACTACCAGGGTATTTCTTATCCTCTGAGACTGTGCGCCTCCTCAGACAAAGCTTGGAAAAAAGCACCCCCTTAACTTGACTTCAGACTACACCGAATACATAAAAAATGTCTGTCCAAAGGCTTTTATCAGTTTTCCGACGGGAAAAACAGTAAAATTCCCCCAAACTACTGTATCTCTGAGCTATCTCTTTAACCAAATCGCACACATTTAGGCTATATTTTTTCACTTTCATTCACTCAGCCTCCCCTGAAACAGTTTGGAGCCCCCCAGGGGCTCTGCTCTACCTCTTCTCTAGGCCATAGCTGATTTTGGCAGCTTAACTAGGTAAAAAATAAGTTAGGCAACAGTATAAACTCTAACATAACATATTTCATTTTCAGTTCATATTCTTACTAGGAGTTGCCAACAATTCCACTAAAACCCAGTCCACAAAAAAACCCACATTTCTCTCCACAGCGGACCTGCTTTTGGAAGGATTCAACAGCTACCGTTTCCTGTCTAACGGTAACATCACAATCCCAGGTCAGCAGGACAAAGACAACTTCCAGGAGACCATGGAGGCCATGCACATCATGAGCTTTGGCCATGAGGAGATTCTGGGTATGTTATTAATAACAGCAAAATGAAACCTACATAAACATAATGCGTTTATCAAGGAGGTTGCTTTCACTTGTTGTTGTTCGATTACTTTAGAAGGCTATTACCCTGATTTTATGGTTTTAGAAATTGGAATCATAGTGAAACGACATTACATTCTGTAATGTGACATCTCTCAGAGTTAACAGCAGTGTGTCTTTTCAAAAGGGATTTGAAAAACCGATCAAAATCGGGCATGACGTACAACAGAACATATGGAGCTGTAGAGGACTGTTGGCCTCCACACGAGAGACGGGGGAGAAATTAATATATTAGACCCCAACCATCCTCTTTTGGAAATGTAAATACAATACAACCCACAAATTAACAGTCAATGATGGTTTTATATGATGGGTTGGGTTAGCTAGTAGCGCCAAATCACATTGAATTGGATGAATGTATGCATGAATTTATCCACTATGAGTGCAGCATGAGTCTTCAAAATGTCTTAATATTTTACAGGAAGATAAAAGAGAGGGTTTTTGATATTAAAATATTCAAATTGTTGCACATTTTTTATTTTTTAACACGGGGACACAGGATTTGAACTTGGAAAATGTATTTTGTATTTCTCTAGGTGTTAAACATTTGTTAGAAAGTACTAATACTACTCCAATGAGATTAAGCTTTAATCATGGTCCACTCTTAATACACATGACCATGAAACCAACCTGTTTTTGTCAGTTTCACTGCTTAAACACATGCCAAAGTGATGTCTTAATATTTTTTTTTTCTCTCTCTCTCTCTTTATATCTGTAGCCATGTTGAAGGTGGTGTCCTCAGTTCTTCAGTTTGGTAACATTAACTTTAAGAAGGAGAGGAACTCTGACCAAGCTTCTATGCCTGATAATACTGGTAGGTATCACACACACACACACACACACACACACACACACACACACACACACACACACACACACACACACACACACACACACACACCTGTATTTCAAGATCAGCGATCTTCTGCCTGAGTTCAGCAATGGCAGCCATGCTGTCTGCTTCCCTCAGTCTCACCGCCATCACCTCCTCTGTACTCTACATGTATGAGGGGAGAGAGAAGATTTCTTGCTTAAGCTTCTGCTTCATAACCTTGTAGCTTGGAGCGCTCAGGTCAAGACATTATTCTCCTCCTTGTCCTCTCCCCATATATACTTCAACTCCTTTCCTCCCCTTCTCCTCACACTGCATATTTGGCTCACACTGCGTCCTCATCCACAGAACAGAGGACCTGGTGATTTATGTCCTTTCTCTCCCTGAGCCTTGTCAACCTGCCATTAAGCCACATTATTATGAGGATTTACTCCTGAAGGAAATGGGGCACAGTCTTCCAGTTTCTCCACATGTGGCACTGCATATTTGGCAATTAAATGAGGGAGACAGGGAAAGAGAATGAGTCTAATGCCAGTGATGCAGCTCGGCCAGATATTCCCAAATGCGACAAGCAGAATCCATGACTGAAGCAGATGTTTTTTTTAGTAGTTAGACTTGGCTGATTGAGTCCAAATTCAGCTTTTTCTAATTTTCCACAATCTCCAGCCATGTAAAATAGGATATTTTCCCTGTTAAACTTCATAAGAAAACAACTTTGAAAGATTTGTGATAAATCTTAATATAATCAGTAATAGGCAAATATGCGAATTCCGTTTTCTATGGTTTATTACAGAGCTTTGTAATAATTGATTAAATTATCTAATTGTCAAAATAATTCTAGGAAAGATCCTCATCTCTATTAAATCTTTATTATTAAAAATATTTAATAATAATCATAATTTCTCTAATCAGTTTATTTCTTGTCTTGACAATACAATTAAACATACATGTATATACTGTATACTGTTTGAAATATATTGTGGCCTCCTTTTATTCTCATTTAAATAAACTTTTTTTTCCCTATTGTATGTTTTTTCCATCTCTGTTTCCCAGCTGCTCAGAAGCTGTGTCATCTACTGGGTTTGAATGTAATGGAGTTTACCAGAGCCATCCTGTCCCCAAGAATCAAAGTGGGAAGAGACTACGTCCAGAAAGCACAGACTAAAGAGCAGGTCAGTTAGCTATCACCATGTATATCCTCTTGTTGCTAGCTGAGATCCTTAATAACACTAATTTTGTAACACTTTAATTTTGATCTATCGTATAGTAATGCAAATGCAGTAGGTCTTTTTTAGTGCCAGGTTAATTTCATTGTGGAGTAATAGAGTTGCATAGTTGGAGGAGTTATATTTCTGGCATCCAGGGTTCCAGTAGTAAGAGTCTGTTTTGTTTTCAGCTTTGATGGGCATAAACTCCCTCATTTAAATCTTCAGTACAAATTAACAGCAAGCAACTGCATTAGAAAATACATTGTTCTTTCATTTAAAAAAAGCCTGTGGACATAAAAGCATGGGAAGAGGAGTTGATCACCAATCACAGTTTTTTAATTTTTTAATTTAGAAAACTGATATCACAATCTGCATTTTAAATTAATTAACTTCTGGGTCTGTTGTGGTTTAAAATCTGTATTTATGGCATGTTGTTTTGTTCCCACTTGCAACAACAACGTTTTTTGGATTCTCTATAGCTCAGTTTCGAGTCTCTGACTGGATTCTTCTTCAGACAATAGTGGCTGAGCTCCATGGGGATAGTTGTATTAAGAGCTATCCGTAAATACATACTCTAAAGTTGAAATAATAAAAAAAAAAACTGATGGCCATAACATTGAAGATGTGCTGTCAAAAACTGATATCTTGCCTTGTTTCACATTGTACTGGGCACAAGGGAAGGTTAGTTTTACCTTCTGTGAAAACACTCCCAAGTATGTCTCCTGTTTATGAATCATTTGTTTAAAGTGCAGTATTCTTGTAGGCTCCTGATCATTATGGATACACTTTTGCCTCAACTGTTTTAGATATTAATACAAGTCTGACTCAGAAAACATGTGGAACATTAATGGTATACAGTCTTGCCAAGATGTGTGAGTCCATTTGTCCATTGACGATCTGGAAGCGTTTCTGAATTATTCTGACTCAAGCTCCGACCTGCCTGTGCTCGCTCTCTGCCATGTCAGCTCTATATTTCCTTATGTTGTCTCACCATTCTTTTCCCTCTCCCCTCTTCTCTCTCTCCTGCCAGGCTGACTTTGCTGTCGAGGCCTTGGCCAAAGCGACATATGAGCGTCTGTTCCGCTGGCTGGTCCATCGCATTAACAAAGCTCTGGACAGAACCAAACGGCAGGGTGCCTCCTTCATCGGCATCCTGGACATTGCGGGTTTTGAAATTTTCCAGGTTTGGATCAAAATCTTTTCAATCTTTGAAAGCTTTAGTGTGCAACTTTTTGAAATGAATGAACGTCCAAGCCTTTGACAAATGAGTTGCTACAAAGCTAATAAGACTATCAGCCCCACACAACTCTCTCTGTATTTCTCAGTATGGCTATGTTCAGAAGATTGTGGTGCCCGGTTACTTTCCTGCGCAGAAGATTGAGTGCAAATAATTACTTCTTCTGAGGAGTCAATCATGTTCCTCCGTGTCCTCCTTGGCTACTAGCAACTGTGTGGAGGAGGGGTGGGGGTGCGTGCGCGATACTTACAATTTTTCATCGGGATGACCGAAACTACGCACTATAGCTTTAATCTTTAAAGAAGACAATTTGTCCAGTTGTGGTTAGATGAAATGTTCTGGTGTTGTACAGTTGATGGAAATGTCTACATTTGAAGTTTTGAGTCATCTACACACATTTTTAGTAAAAGTATTGTTCTTCCTTGTATTTCTCCCCAACTACAGTTGAATTCATTTGAGCAGATGTGTATCAACTACACCAATGAGAAGCTGCAGCAGCTCTTCAACCACACCATGTTCATCCTGGAGCAGGAGGAGTACCAGAGGGAGGGCATCGAGTGGAGCTTCATCGACTTCGGCCTCGACCTGCAGCCCTGCATCGACCTCATTGAGAGGCCGGTCAGTGTGAATGATTAGACAGTATCAATAAGATGAATGTTATGTTTAAAACAAAATCCTACTTAAACTCTTATTTTGTACTTATTCTTGAATTATTCAGCTATGCTTACAAACAATTTAGCAACTAAATAATACTCACTCAACATTTCTTTTAAACCACGTGCTACATGTTTCGCCTAAATTGGAAAGGAAAAGTTACTGTTACGGCATCCTAGTGGCCTAGTATAGGGGTTTAAGATGCTAACCCCAACTCTCCTATCTCATATCACATAAAAAATAATTGTGTTGTTGTCTTGCTGGGGTAGTACAGTTCACTCCCTCTGAAGTTTTTAGTTCTGTCCTGTGTTGATATTCCTTCAGGCAAACCCTCCAGGAGTGTTGGCTCTTCTGGATGAAGAGTGCTGGTTCCCCAAGGCCACGGACAAGACCTTCGTAGACAAGCTGATCCAGGAGCAGGGCACACACACTAAGTTCCAGAAACCTCGCCAGCTCAAAGATAAGGCTGACTTCTGCATCATCCACTACGCTGGCAAGGTACGCTCGTTTTTAACTTTTTTAGAATCACACTCAGCAGGTGTCTGTCTCTGCTTAAATACACGGTTGATGTGTGTTTCTTTTCACACTGGAACTCCACTCCTAGTGGGTCTTCAACAACAACAAAAATAATAATAATAATAATAAGGGGTTTTCATTGAAAATGACTTGCTTGCTTAAGGATAAATCTTTCATTTTATGGAGCTTGTTTTTATAGCATAGGTCAGGCTCTCTTCTAAAAAGCACTCACCAAGACAGACACAAGAAAAAGGTAATTATTGGTAGTCATAGCTGTTACATCGGATACAACTAAAACCATCATACTAATGTTGCATTGCTTCTGTACAAACTTTTGGTTGCTTTAAATTAGCTTACACATGCCTAAAATTAAAGGCAGTTTCTGGAAGGCTGGTGCGTACTGAAATGAATGTTCTGTTTTACATCCATATTATTTAGAAATATATGTGATATATACTGTATATCTCTCCCTTGCTTCTTATTGTACAGTAGTTCTGGGTCAGACCAGCTGCTTTGTTTCTGTCTACATTCATATTTCCCTATACATCTCTTTTCCTCCCTGATGTTTTTCTGCAAATGTTAAACAGCAAATGAAAAGTTGCAGCCGGTCAGCACTCAGATAAAACAATGACGCAAGGTTCTCCTGGGTGAGAATACTGAGTCCTGGTCTGATTTATATGCCATTGTATTGGAGTAGATTTGGATGTTGTGAGTGGTGTTATGCAATATAACTCAGTCTGCAGGGAGACCTGTTAAGTAGAACATCTGTTTACCATTATGTGGACGGTGTTGTTTTACACCTCAAAAACTCAGTGATTTAATTGATATTTGAGAGTTTAAAAAAAATCTTATCTTGACATATATATGCCAATATTCTTCTCTTCTTTTTTTACAGAATTACATAACATAAACAAACTTGTTTTTGGTAATGATTTTCATAAAATTCCTTAATTCTTTTTATTTATTTATTTTTTTAAAGAATGTGTGACCAGTTGAAAAAACTAATGTTTACTGAAGAATTTAATCCTCACTTCATCCAAATCCTTAAACCTACTGTAGGTGTGGATGATCAGTATTATTGTCTCTCTCTCCATTAACATATAATTACAAAATGTTCATATTGAGAAATTTTATTCACAGCTCTCATGTGTAAATAAGTAATACACTACATTTTACCAAAATCTGTCAAAGATTGATATCTTAAATAAATACTCGAACATATATTTTTAAAAGCTTTGTGGCACTAACTTAATTTTACTTTTTACCAGGTTGTTATTGAATATTTTTAAAGGACACAACATTTTACATAATGTGGCCCTTGATAAATAGGCCGCCCCCATAAATCAGCCAATAATAGCCTATCAAAGATATTATATTAGTATCTGCTGTGTGGCCAACATACTGTATATGACATACATGCTACACGTTTATATGCTGTACTTATATTTGTATATATCAAAATGACAATTACAAAAATGTAAGTACAATATGCTAAAGACATGCTTTAGATCCTACTCACAATTCTTTAAAAACAAAAACAAATATAAGGGGTTTTTAATAAAAAAAACAGAATCATCATATTCAGAATCATTTTGTATTGCCTTAAAAAAAAATCCAGAATTAGACAGCCAATACTTGGCTTAGTTTATGTATTATTAGTTTTGTCCATATAGCTGAGTTCTTGGTTATTACAGGTGGACTATAAAGCAGATGAGTGGCTAATGAAGAACATGGACCCCCTGAATGACAATGTGGCCACACTTCTGCATCAGTCAACTGACAAATTTGTGGGTGAACTTTGGAAAGATGGTAAGCTACCACCTTCTTATCTCTAAACATTTGAAATGGTACTAGATACTAGAAGGACTCAGTTTTAGTAACACATCATTTTAGCTTCATTATCTATGTACTTATTTGCTTATTCAGTTAACAAGCACGTCATTATGTCTCTCACTCAAGCCTACTAACAACAGCTGTCTGCCTTGTTGACCCAGGCCTATACATTTATGATTTCTAAGAATACATTTAACATCACCCTCCCCTCCCTGTCTTTTTCTCTGTGTTGTAGAGATTCAGACCATTCAAAGGGCTTCATTCTATGACAATGTCACTAGTCTGGATGAGCCGGCAGGTGAATGATTGGGTCGGGCTGTAGCAGACCTGGGCCAAAATAATAATGAAAGAGTTTTGGCTTGTGAAACCAAGCTGCTCAAGGTGCTTGATAGGCTAAATGTAAGAACTTTCCAAGCAGGTTAACTTCTTGAAAGTGTACTGGTATATTTTGCCCAGATCTGGCTGTATGTTTCACGCTTGAGCCGGTGCTGTGCCGTTCATAGCTACAATGGCTCCCATTTGCTTCCAGGCTACATGGCTCTTTTGTCTCAGCCAAAAGCATTAGTCCCGAATTCCTTAATAAGCTAAAGTAGAATATAGTCAAGTGCTGCCTCTAGTCAAACTAGTGTGCTTTAATTTGTGTCAATAGCCCTGAAGCAAGCGTTAAGCATCTAGTGCAGCTTTTTGGAGTCTTCATAGCCTTTTACTCTTTTTGTCACCCCTCTGTGATGTGATACATCCATGAGCAAATTAAGGATTAGTAGCTTGACTGAAGAGAATTGTATAACATTCATTTCCCACCTTCCTCCTTTCTCGATAGGGTCACAGTAGCTGGGAATTGAAAGCAGATGTTAGTATTTGTTTTGGCTCTGAGCTCAGAGGTCAGTGTAAAAGGTCCAGACAGCAGGCCATACATCATCACCCCAGTTTAAACTCTAGCACCCTGTGACTCGCCACATATTTGTAACTTTAATTTAGTCAGTTGGACATTAATCAATGTATATT
This sequence comes from Zingel zingel, assembly GCA_023566125.1. Lineage (NCBI taxonomy): Eukaryota > Metazoa > Chordata > Actinopteri > Perciformes > Percidae > Zingel > Zingel zingel. The sequence goes on along the minus strand of CM042317.1, from coordinate 27,481,083 downwards.
TAATTGAGTGTTAAAAATGACTCAAGAGTTTTCTTTTAGAATAAGTTTACTGACATTACTGTCAGATTCTAAAAAGATTTACTATTCGATGGTTAATTCTGGTGATATTCTATATTCTTCTCATCGTTAGGAATTCCCATGAAAAGACCAAAACCAGCAGTGAATTGAACAATAATTGCCTGATTTATCTTATTCTTTTGCCCCATAGAGCTCCATTGTTGTCTAAAAAACTATTAAAAACACATTAATGAGACATAGGGTTGCACTGACTGACATGTTCTTTTATTGCCATTAACATGGGCACTGTAGTTTATTTTCCATCCCACATACACTGTCCTGCTGCTGGTAATAAGCACTACATTTCCCAGCTTTACAATTTCCCAGCTTTACAATTAGTTACTTTGACATCTCTCCATTTGTGCTTGTATAGTTCCTGAGCTTGTGTATGTATTTCAGGCCTGTGTGTTTCTAACAACACAGTGGAAAAAATAGTAATTTCCCTTGCGGGGAAATTGATAAAGTATATAAAAAAAATGTATAATCTTAGTTAGTAGAGTAGGACTAACCATGACTAGTCAACTGATCTTCATGGGTAAAATTGCAGGAGTGGTCCTTTTTAATATAGGTCATGAACAGATTTTTTGCATCCAGTATTTGCAACCCCTTAAATGTTAACATGTTAAGAGGAGATGATTTTAGATAGGCTACACGCTCCATTTCTATCTGCAGAAGCTAGTGGTATTTCTAGTCTTTGAATGCTACTTTGTTAGACTGCCGTTGTTTGACTGTAGTGTGTAATGTTTTTTTCGTCCATCTGCACTGTAGCTACATTATGTCACTGTGTGGCTGCTGCTGTTTTTTCTCTGCTCCCCATGAAGTCTTCTCGCTCTTACCAGTTCTCCCCATCTCCCCACCAGTCGACCGTATCGTTGGCCTGGACCAGGTGGCAGGGATGAACGAGACAGCCTTTGGCGCCACCTACAAAACAAAAAAAGGCATGTTTCGTACTGTTGGACAGCTCTACAAGGAGTCGCTTACCAAGCTCATGGCCACACTGAGGAACACCAACCCCAACTTTGTCCGATGCATCATTCCCAACCATGAAAAAAGAGTAAATAAATAATCTAATCTAAATGTATTAGAAGCTGCGTGTCGAGCAGTGAAAAGGGGACCTATAACTCTTTTTATTATATTATGATTGATTATCCCTGTCTCATGTTATATCTACTGTCACTTGATTCTCCCAGTATATAGTGTTCATTGCAATGAAATCCAGTAATGCTAACCCGTAGATCAAAAAGAAAAGAAAATGAATTTCAGACGCAGAGTTTTTGCCGTAATTGTACGATAGAAATCTAGAAGTATACAAATACTTGTTTCTGGTCTTAATGGTGTATTTGTTTCTTCTTTAGGCTGGTAAACTGGAGCCTCATCTGGTTCTGGACCAGCTAAGGTGTAATGGAGTCCTAGAGGGGATTCGCATCTGCAGACAGGGCTTCCCCAACCGCATCGTCTTCCAGGAGTTCAGACAGAGGTGACAAATAGCAAAGAAACCCTTTAAGCTATGTAACTTCTTTTTACACAGAGGAAAAGTTTATATTAATGTTCTTTTTGTTCACAGATATGAGATCCTGACACCTAACGCTATCCCCAAGGGATTCATGGATGGGAAACAAGCCTGTGAGAGAATGGTAGTGCTTTTTTCTTTGTTGCTATATTTCTGTTTTAAAACTGCTTAATATGTGACCGTCATAAAAATCAGAATATAAAGTCTTATTACTATAATTTAATTGCTTTGTTCTTTCAACCCTAGCTCGCTCTTATTCACACTCTAGCTCGCTAAACTGCAGCAAAATGCAGGTTTAGCTCCTTAGTTCCTCTAAGGGTTCTTGGTCCCCTGGGAAAGTTCCTGCGGTGGAAACACCCTACACAAATACTTGCTTGATTGCAATGTGAAAACTGTTTTCCAGTAAATTATTAATAACTGTTTATGTGCACTTTATAGATCCAAGCCCTGGAGTTGGACCCCAACCTGTTTCGTATTGGTCAGAGTAAGATCTTCTTCAGAACTGGTGTTCTGGCTCACCTGGAAGAGGAGAGGGATCTGAAGATCACTGACATCATCATCTACTTCCAGTCTGTTTGCCGTGGATACTTGGCACGCAAGTAAGTTTCAGATTTCTTTTAATTAAAATTTCTCACATATGAACATATATCTGCGTTTGGATACCCAAGATGCATTTACGGACAGTGATCCAATTGCTCAAAACCCCAGAGGTGGTCTGAGACACAAAGCATTCAGATGTATAACAAGTGTTAATGCATCTGTCATGTCAAGTCACATGTGTATGCTAGAAGCTCTTCCCAGTAGTTCCCATTAAAAAAAGAAAAACTAAAGTGCATTTCGTGATTAACATTTAAGCAGCACCATAAGGGAAAAGATTGTTTGTACATCTGGTGCATTAAAAGCACATCTGTACACTTAATGCAGCCCAACCTTGGTCTTCAAAAAAACTGAACACTTTAAAAACCCTGCTATACCCAAACATTGATTTGCCGCCTGTTATTGTACCATTTCTTCACTTAGGGCCTTTGCTAAGAAGCAGCAGCAGTTGAGCGCCCTAAAGGTCCTCCAGAGGAACTGTGCTGCCTATTTGAAGCTGCGACACTGGCAGTGGTGGAGGCTCTTCACCAAGGTGAGAACTCTGACAGCTACGTATTCATATATATTCATGTATTCGTATAAGTAGTTCATGTGCTACGCAGATGATACACAGCTCTATATCTCTGCTTCACCTGATGATCTGAGCATTTTCAGAAATTAGTAATTGGATGCCTGACAAATGTCTTCAGTTAAATAAGGACTAAACAGACAATACTAGAATACTAAAAATCTATCCTTTAGACTTCATCAGAGTTTGCTTAGTTGCCAAATGTCTACCAAATGTAGACGTTCAAACTTTTCATGTTTGAACATCTACATTTTTTTGGCAACTTAGAAAACTCCAAACGCTAATGAGGGCTGTATGATAAAGTCAAAATGGCCGAAGCGTAAGTGGAACTTGAGATTGTTTTGTCAACTCCTGTTGATTTATTCTTGCCAAGGTTCACTGGGCTTATTAGAGCAGGGTATCCACAGGTCTTGAAAAGTCTTAACAAACTTAAACCTTTCCTAAAGAAATAGGCCTTAGAAGGTATTAAAAGTCTTATATAGAGCTGTAAAGATAAAAAAAAATTCTGTACAATTAATTGTTAATTAATTGGCAAATTTAAAAATATTTATTTATTTATCACTTTTTTTTATATTAAAGTTTTGAATAAATCCCAGGATACATATTATGGCTATATCACTGTTATGTGACCCAGATAATGGAATAAAACAAATACACAGCCTATGAAGCAAACAACGCCTCTTCATTATCATAAAAATTTCAAGTGCCAACAACTAACAATTTAAATTAAAAAATATATAGTCCGACCAATAATCACTTATATAATTACAATTTGGCATATTTAAACAAAAGCAACAATTAAATCAATAATTACCATATGCCTCAAGACTTTAGCTTATGTAAGCAATTAATTGCAGTTAGACAAAGAATCCATGATTATGTAAAAAAAAAAAAAAAAGAAAGATAATTAGACAATTATGTAATAATTGTTACAAGCCTAGTTACAATACATTTGAGGTGAGATGTTGAAATGTTTTTTTCTGTAGACAGTAACATTATGTATTTATAGTTTCTGTATGTGCCATTGGGCTGTTGGTAGATGTTATATTTTCTACAAGTGAGCCTGAAACAGTGGATTGTAAAGAGGCCACAATCCTTTTTTGTGGAGTTTAAGTCAGCGTCATCAGACCTGTAGCAAACAGTCACTACTACTAGATAATGTAATGTGGAAGTTCATCTAATCATGATTGGCAAGTGGTAATATTAGCAAAAAACTAAATTAACTTAGATTAATTATCTTTTAATTGCTTTATCCATCTATGCATTTTCTGCTGCTTATCTGGGTCCAACTCAAGTTAATTGATTAATTATATTACTAGGAATTATTGTTATATTATTGCTATATGGTTAATAAAATAAGGGTTGAATGAATACTGCTGGGAAGTACTGACCAAAATGTGATTATTGATGTCAATGAATTCATGTACTTAATAAAATTGTAGTTCCTACTGGTTTTCTGTCACCGGTATGACCATGAAAAAAGGTATTTAATTGCATTCTGTGTCTTAAAAAGTGTTACATTTAATTTGGTGAACACTGCAGAAACCCCTAAGAGGTTGATTCTCTCTCTCTCTCTCTCTCTCTCTCTCTCTCTCTCTCTCGCTCTCTCTTTCTCTTTCTCAATTTGCTTTATTGGCATGAGGAAATCAATCAATTTGTGTTGCCAAAGCAAAAAATGTATCTCTCTCTCTGTCAGGTGAAGCCTTTGCTGCAGGTCACCAGGCAGGAGGAAGAGCTGCAAGCCAAAGATGAGGAGCTGGTAAAGGTGAAGGAGAGACAGCTCAAGGTGGAGAATGAGCTCGTGGAGATGGAGAGGAAACACCAACAGGTAAACATGTTCTAAGTTATGGAAAGTAAATATTTTTTTACCTCCTACAAGCTGATATAATTGTGGCCCCAATAAAGGCTTAGGGGACTTTATTTTTCAAAAATTGTGATAAGTTTATCATTGTTACATGCTTTTATTTCTGTAGTAGTGTTTGTATTTACTGTGCTCTATCGATTATTGATAACAATTGAAGAAAGCAATATTGCAGCTAAGAAGGCTGGATATATTTTTATACATACATGTATGTGTGTGTGTGTGTATATATATATATATATATATATATATATATATATATATATATATACACATACTGTTCCCTTTCTCCAGCTCGTAGAGGAGAAGAATATTCTAGCAGAACAACTCCACGCAGAGACAGAGCTCTTTGCCGAGGCCGAAGAGATGAGAGTTCGTCTGCTTTCTAGGAAGCAAGAGCTGGAGGAGATCCTTCATGACCTGGAGTCTAGAGTGGAGGAGGAGGAGGAGCGGAACCAGAGCCTGCAGAATGAGAAGAAGAAGATGCAGTCACACATCCAGGTTCATATCTTCACCTATTTAACTTGTACATACAGAAACCTGTCTCCTATTTTAGTTTTGATGTGCTGACATCCACATTGTTAGGGTCTAAGGGTCTTTCTGTCATGTATATAGAGGTTGAAGAGAGTCCACAGCCTTGTCTTAACAAATCTGATCAAATCACACTAATGAAGCCATTCAGTTTAAAGTGTTAAACTCTTAAGTAACACCTTAAAATGTTTTAGTTTTTTTTTACGTTGATCATTGCTTATTTATATTGTAAATGTTGTAGAGAAATACTTATGATTTAAAGCGGTTGTGGCTCAGTGGTAGAGCGGTTGCCTGCCATTCGGAAGGTCGATGGTTCAATCCCTGGCCCTGCAGTCGAAGTGTCCTTGGGCAAAACACTGAACCCTGAATTACCCCTAATGCTGCGCCAGTGTGTGAATGTTTATCTGATGAGCAGGTGTATGATTGTGTGTGAATGGTGAATGGTTGTATGATGTAAAAGCGCTTTGAGTAGTTGTTAAGACTAGAAAAGCGCTATATAAAAACAGTCCATTTACTTTATAATAACTTAATTGTTCCACCTTCAGCATTAGATTGGTTATGAATTGTTATCTGTGTGTATGTGTGTTTCCCTCTCCATAGGACCTGGAGGAGCAGCTTGATGAGGAGGAAGCTGCGAGACAGAAGCTGCAGCTAGATAAAGTGACAGCTGAAGCGAAGATCAAGAAAATGGAGGAGGATATTCTCCTGCTGGAGGACCAAAACTCCAAGTTCCTTAAGGTGAGAGGATTAGATCTGCAAATGATGTGTCAAACAAGAACATGAAAGCAGAAAAGGTAAAACATAAATAAAATAAGGTGATGGATATTAGTGCGTAATACAAAAATAGTGTATTTTGACCTTTTCACCTCCATATAGTAGTTGTGTGTCTTAAAGCTTCCAGTCTAACCCACACTTGGATTTCACCCAACAGGAGAAAAAGCTGCTCGAGGACAGGATCGGCGAGATGACCTCCCAGCTGACAGAGGAGGAGGAGAAAGCAAAGAACCTCGGCAAGGTCAAGAACAAGCAGGAGATGATGATGGTCGACCTGGAGGGTAAGGGACTCTGACTCCCAGCAAGCTTCTGTTACTGGCTCCATTTAGAGTCTAAGCATAGGGAAAATTTACTAGAACAGACAAATAGATGGATGGCCACCGTCCCATCAGTTGAAAGATAGGTGTCGGCCTATGAGAAGTTACAGTAGCCTATGCGTACAGTATAAACATGAAATATATCAGGCTAAGCTGAAAAATGCCAATGAATTTTTAAATTCTTACATCTATAAATGATTGTAAACATTTTATAAATGGCAAACATTTTGTGTGTATTCTGAAAATGTTAACAAGCAATTTGATTTTAATATGGCTTCATCTGCGTTAATAAAGTACAGGGTTGCTACAGACCCGATAAATGTTGGAATGTTTGAAAAAACACCTTTGCATTTAAGCAAAGCAGCTAATGGGATTACAGTAAGTTGTGTCAGGCTGTTAGTAATTAGGTGTTTGCGGTTTCTCACTTTCTGTAACCTTGTTATGCATCGTATGAACCCTCTGTAACTCGTTTTTGTAATTTGCCGCTTTGAGACGGACTGAAGCCAAAAGTTTATTTATTGTTAATAATTATTGGTTTAGCATTTTGTTTATGAATCTTGTTTCTGAGACATGTGATTGTGCCTCCCTTTAGAGCGTTTAAAGAAGGAGGAGAAAACGCGCCAGGAGCTGGAGAAGGCCAAACGCAAACTGGATGCTGAGACGACGGACCTGCAGGACCAGATTGTTGAGCTTCAGGCCCAGATAGAGGAGCTGAAGTTCCAACTGACCAAGAAGGAGGAGGAGCTGCAGGCTGCTCTGGCCAGGTCAGTGGTAGACACCTGCAAAATATTAAACACTGATCAACTAAATCCAAACATGAGCCTTTTAGCAGATACAATTGCTATTGACAAGATACAACCAAAATGACAGCCAACTAATTTCTGCTAATGGGGATTCTAATAAAAGCCTATCCTAAATTTCGAAACATAATGTTACAATTACTGAAAAAAGGAAGCGAAGATACAAAAAAAAAAGAAAATTAGAATTGAATAATGGAAAGTATTAGATCATATGACCCCAGTGCAATAAATAAATCTGTCTTCTTGACAATAATAAAGCCAATGCTATTATATCTTTTAATTTATTGTTCATTGACTAGAAGTCCAAAGATAGCTGTCATGTGGCAGTTCACAATGATACAGATATTGTCTTAGCTGAAGAAAGCACATTCATTATTTTGTATGAAATCAAAAGCCTGTATTTTTGCAGCCACTACCGGGAAGACTCCTCTGAACTCGCACCACCACAAACCTAAACTGTGATAAAATATAAAATATCACTAGTCCATCAATGTATTTGTATGCGCATTTGGAAGTATCGCATTAGAAAATGTTGATGGAAACGACAAATCTTGAAGAAATAAACTTTCACAAAAAAGTTTTTACGCCCGCTTGAGATGGTTTTTGCCTTTTTTGGAAAAAGAGTTAATGCGCAAAATGGGAGATAGAAACAGCTTTGCCGAAGTAGTTGTGATGTAGCGAACATGTATCTCACATGACTATAGTCCCGGTATCCATCAGATGGGGGAAGGATTGGGATATGGGTCCCGTCCAGTGTGCCGTACACTTGTGGCACAAAGTGCGTAGTGGAGTTGCAGTGCGCTATAGCCTGTGCTTCAGCCACGTCGTGTAAATTGACAAATTGGTTCAACAGCTTGAATCGTATGGCCCTGCACACCGCGTATACACAGCGGTGAACAGTTGTCTTACTGACACCAAATGTCTCTGCCACAACCCTGTATTATGCACAGGTGGCCAGCTTGTACAATGTTACCTCTCTCCATTTAGCCAAAGAACTTAGCTTCTAAATTCTTTGATTTAGCAAGTCGGTTTGCAATCTACAGCCATGCGTAATGTCAACTTGTGATGAAACTACGCTTTTGCGTAGTCTAGTTTATTCGCTCTAAACCAGTTGATGGAAACACTTTTAATTTGCATTTTAAGGTTTGATTAAAATTCCCTTGACAATTAGATGGAAACATGACTACTGTTAGTGGTATTGCTCATTTTCAGTATGTAATATACAACCTCACACACATCCTCTCGGTACTGCAGTACATCCTATTTCCATGACAACTGCACTCCAAGGAAGACCTAAAATAGACGCTATAACACAAACGAACACTGAGTCAACTCTGAACTTAAAGCAGCTAACATCCCCTTCAGCTGCTACAGTTGGTGTTTCAGCACACATACACACTTTGTATCTATCTCTTCTTTCTATCTATCCCTTACCTCCGTCCCTGTCTCTTTTCCTCTGCAGCTCCCAGCTGCAGTTTTTCTGTTTGCCTTCAAATGGCTGAGACCTTTCATCTTGGAGGCAGCCGTGTCTGATTACAGGCAAATTGATGTTGATTGATGCTCTCTGTCCTGGGCTTTGCAGTAGTTTTTCCAAATGAAGCAGTAAAGAGCTGGGCTAAATCAGGCTGTCATTTCACAGTGGAGGAGAAACTGTTAACAAACCTGTTTTTACCATCAGAAGATTTTTGTTTTTATTGTGCAGATTGTGAAAAATGTTGCCAGCTATTGCTTAGACGACCTGCGTCTTACTACTCTATCCCCACAACAAAATATTTTCTTAATATAGCTCACTCCTCCATTAATCTGGATTTTCCACAAAATTATTCTGGGCGACACGTTTGGTGTTAAATTAAATTATATTCCTATTTAGCCGTCACGAGACTGCATGCAGATGAGGTAAACAGCTGTGGAGGTCGTTACTCTGAGTCTTCTCAGCAGTTTCCTTCTTACAGCAGACCAATAGTCCAGACTACAGGGGTCATTGGTTAATGTCTGTCTGACTAATTTCACACACAGAAATCATCAGTTTAGTCACAGTTCCAGATAATTAAGCTTTCATTAAACTTGATGTGCCCCATTTTAAATGCAGCAGCTATTCTGAGAACAATTGTATTATTATTATTATTATTTCTTTTTTTGGAAAATGGGGAATTACTTTTATATGGTAGTCATTAGTGCCTTTAATCAACGCTGTGGCATTGTGTTAATGATGAATCATTACATTCGGTGGGTTTAATCATTGGGTTTCTTCAAAAGTGAGGAATGTTATGGGAGTGTTGCAGCTAGCATGAATTTGACTTGGGCCCTTAACTTCCAGCAGCAAACGTTTCAACAGTCTCATTAACATGTTCATCTTCTCACAGTATGTGGAAAGCTTCAGCCGTGAACAGTTCACCACACTGCCACCCTGTGTGCACTGGTGGCCTTCATTTCAGTTTTAAAAATGACATCACTGACTTGCCTTTTCTTTAATGTTCATATCATTACAGACAAAAGTTAATACATTTACATCACTGCATTCTTACACTTGTGCTGTCATTTTGAGGACCAAAATATTTCTCATAGATTTCTGGGGTAAAACTAAAATATTGAAACGGCAAAGTAAGTAGGAAAAAAAGCAAAGTTTTCTGAATAGAATTTATTTTTGCTCACTGCTAAAAATATTCAGTTGTAACTAAAAACACTGAAAAATGTTAAAGTGGCAGTTAAAATGTGGAAGAACATGAGGAATGAAAATGTGCTGACAGAAGATGAAAAGTTGTAGTGTCCATTTAAGTGTGAACACTGAGTGAGGTTGAAGTGAATGTGCTGAAAGGAGTTGAAGTTTCAGTGAATGTTAAAGCACTAAAATGAGTTAAAAATAAATAGTGTAAACACTCAAAGCAGTTGAAGTGTATTAACAGTGGAAGTTGTGGAACTTTAAGGGGCTGTAGAAGGTTTTTGTGTTTGTTTAAAAGAAGATCTGAGGACTGAAAGGGGTTGAAGTGTCAGTCGCGGTGTAAACATTAAAAGGAGTTAAAGTGCACAAGAACATACTCTATATTCTTGTGCTTGTCCTGTTATTTTGAGGACCAACATATTCTTATATATTATTATGGTAAAACTAAAATATTAAAATTAAAAAACAAAGATTTTGATTTGGTGTAGAAGAAATTGTTTTAAATGATTATTAAGGTAATTATAAATTCTGATCCTCAGCTGAAGGTCTAACCTAAGCAGATGTTTTCACTGTTTTCAATACGAGGAAGGACTAAGCTGTAGGATAAGGATCTACTCTGAAAAACTGACTTGTGTTCTTTTGTGTTGCCAACCAGGAGTGATGAGGAGACGCTCCAGAAGAACAACGCCTTGAAGCAGGTTCGGGAGCTACAGGCCCACCTAGCTGAGCTTCAGGAGGACCTGGAGTCGGAGAAGATGTGTCGAAGTAAAGCTGAAAAACTTAAAAGGGACCTGAGTGAGGAGCTCGAGGCTCTGAAGACGGAGCTGGAGGACACGCTGGATACCACCGCTGCCCAGCAGGAGCTCCGGTGCTTATTTAAAGCTGGTTTATAAATGATGATTACGGGGAACTCCACCGATTTTACACATCAAAGTCTGTTTGCAGGTTTTGGGGAATAGAGCTGCATATGTGAAAAAAAAGTTGTATGAAACCTCCTTGTGGCTCCAGCGGGAGCTGATCGAAATCTGATCAATTGAGTCAGCGTCAGTTGGGGCTGACAACTATGAGTTCTAAAAACAACTAGCAAAACACATCTGAATTTCCAACCGAACTATTGAGGGTCGCGTTGCATTATAGGTAATGTAGGCGCTAGCTTTTGATAAAGAAAAAGAAAAGTTCTGCCCATTGTGACTCCGACAATGTTTTGTCAGTGCAATATTAAATCGGTGGAGCACTCTTTTTAAGTCATGATGGTTTTCATACTGGTGTTGTTTGAGAACTGCAGGGTTTGACAAAAGCATAACCTTTTGTGAATATATTCATTTACACATCATTCAAGACACTCAGCTGTGTTCGATATTTTCCACTAATATGCTGCAAACGTGCAGAATTTATTTCAGTTCCAACCTCTAAACATTTTTGTATAGTTTTTCCCCCTCTTCACACATCAGTTACCTCCTACAATATAACATGCTCATTCCTTAGTGGGCATTCGTTGGGATTTTATTAAGACGAACCTGTGTGTTACAATGTTTTTGTATTGTATCTTAGAATGTCCGCTCCTCTTAACCCTCTCCCTTGTGTCCAAAACTCCAGGTCCAAGCGAGAGCAAGAGGTGGCAGAGCTGAAGAAGGCCATAGATGAGGAGACTAAAAACCACGAGGCTCAGATCCAGGAAATGAGACAGAGGCAAGCCACAGCGCTGGAAGAACTGTCCGAACAGCTGGAACAGGCCAAGAGGGTGAGTGGGTCATACCTAGTTACACTCGCAGGGCTTGTACACATCAGTCTATATCAGTTGTATGATATGCAGATAGAAAATTAAATAAAATTTGCAATTAACAGACAGGATCCCAGAATCAACTGCCAATTTAGATAATATGGCTATGAAACCATAAAACATTGTTATTATTTCTCTGCAGTTCAAGTCCAACTTGGAGAAGAATAAGCAGAGTCTGGAGAATGAAAACAAAGAGTTGTCCTGTGATGTGAAGACTCTGCAGCAGGCAAAGACAGAGTCCGAACATAAGAGGAAAAAACTGGAGGCCCAGCTGCAGGAGTTTATGGCCAGGGCCACCGAGGCTGAGAGGTCCAAGGGAGAGCTGGCTGAACGCTCACACAAACTCCAGGTGAACACAAAGCAGCAAATATTTTGAGCATCTTTTCTATGAAATGAAGGGATATAGCCCCGGGGAACTCTAGAAACCAAACGTATATTTTAAGAGGGAATATTCATGGAACGCTTTGGATTTGTTTATTGTGCTTTCCTCATAATCCCATCTTCATTAGACGGAGCTGGACAATGCATGCGCTATGCTTGAGGGGGCAGAGAAGAAGGGCCTCAAACTGGCCAAGGAAGTCGACAAACTGAACAGCAAACTGCAAGACTCAGAGGTATGAAAGACAGCATCAACATCAGCCAAATTAAAGCTACAGGAAACTTAATCTAGAATCAATTTTCAACCGTGTGTGTGTGTGTGTGTGTGTGTGTGTGTGTGTGTGTGTGTGTGTGTGTGTGTGTGTGTGTGTGTGTGAGTGAAAAAAATGTGTTCTTGTTCTGTGATCACACCTCACTAATCAGCCCATAACAAAGTTATAACAGGTACGTCTCCCTGATTTTTTTTTTTTTGTTTGTCTGATCCTCATTTCTGGTGTGTAGGAGTTGCGACAGGAGGAGACTCGTCAGAAGCTGAACCTAAGCACCCAAATCCGCCAGCTGGAGGTGGATAGGAACACCTTGCTGGAGCAGCAGGAGGAGGAGGAGGAGGCACGACGCAACCTGGAGAAACAGCTGCAGATGGTACAATCTCAGGTACAGTCGTTTATTTTAACAAATGTTATTGGGTTTCATAAACATGTACAGCACATAAAGACACATATACTTAGATATTCGTACACATACACATCGGAAGGTGTCACAAACATATGAGGCAGGCACACTTTTCAGGTACCTCTGATACCCGACAGAGTGCCAAGAGAAGGGCCAGGCCAAAGTTTCCAGCTGTTTACCAGCTGTGAACACCTGCCATTGATGTGCAGTGCAGCATGCGGACAGCTGTAAAGCAGCAAATTAAAGACCACATGAAGTGAAGATCTGTTTGACTGGAGGTAGATGATTCAGTAGGGAACTGAAATGTTACAGATACACTTCTGTTAAACAGTGAAAGATGTATTATATCAGTAGCTAAGATTGCTGTTAGGACAAATCACACAGCTCATTATTTCTAATAAGCCCCATCTTTTCAGCTGTGTTACCACCGACTTAGCACATAGCGCTGCTGATCATTTCGCCAGCACACACCGGTGTGACACTAAAGGCCAAAATGACCACAAGAAGCAAAATGATCACTTGTTGAAATGTTGTATTATCTTTATGTATTCACTGATTTAAAAAAAATGGCCTTCCTGTAGATGTTTGAGACAAAGAAGAAGCTAGAGGAGGACATGGGATCAATGGAGGGCCTGGAGGAGGTGAAGAGAAAACTCCAGAAGGACGTGGAGCTGGCCAGCCAGTGTCTGGAGGAGAAGACCATGGCCATGGACAAGATGGAGAAGACCAAGAATAGACTGCAGCAGGAGCTGGATGACCTGATGGTGGACCTGGACCACCAGCGACAGATAGTCTCAAACCTTGAAAAAAAACAAAAGAAGTTCGACCAGGTACGCTGGGCCGCCAAAATGTTTTAGAAATGATAGATTGAGGTCAGATGTATGTCGGTGTATTGAAGGCCATTGTTTGTTTGTCTACACCAGCTGCTGGCCGAAGAGAAGACCATCTCAGCTCAGTACGCTGAGGAGCGTGACCGTGCAGAGGCCGAGGCCAGAGAGAAGGACACCAAGGCTCTGTCTATGGCCAGAGCTCTGGAGGAGGCCTTGGAGGCCAAAGAGGAACTGGAGAGGTTTAACAAGCAGCTCCGTGCTGAAATGGAGGACCTGATGAGCTCCAAGGATGACGTTGGGAAGAATGTGAGTGACCTTTGACCTCTTAAATGACACTGCTGAATGAAATCTTTATAAGTAAAGAAAAAAAACTTTTTTTAAACATATTTTTACACCTGGTACTTCGCAGCAGATAGACGTGTCCAGATTACGGCTACATCCACACTACTATGTTTTCGTTTTGAAACATAACTTTTGCTTCGTTTACGCCTCACGTCCACATCACTAGAACCGCTCGTGAGGACGGAGATCGTTTAAACGCCAGTTTAAAACTAAAACGTAGTAGTGTGGATATAGCCTAAATCTATCTGGATTTTATTTACAGCTGAAATTAAATTATAGCTTCTAGCTCTGGCTTTGCCATACCATACAGATGATGCTTATTAGATATGATTTATTTTTATCTTTTTTAGTATCCGTCTGATCAGCCAGGATAGTTTCATTATTAAGTACACAAATCACTCAAATCTCAAAATCAAAATCCACACAGGGTTTTCCGAGGACCTTTGATCTGGCTCCGTACAGCCTGTTTTGCTGACGTTATGGTTTCTCCCGATGCTGCAGGTCCATGAACTGGAGAAGTCCAAGCGAACATTGGAGCAACAGGTGGAGGAGATGAGAACTCAGCTGGAGGAGCTGGAGGATGAGCTGCAGGCCACGGAGGACGCCAAGCTGCGTCTGGAGGTCAACATGCAGGCCATGAAGGCCCAGTTTGACCGAGACCTGCAGGCCAGAGATGAGCAGGGAGAGGAGAAGAAGAGGTCGCTTGTCAAACAGGTACATATGTTTTCATTGTTATTATTATTCTTAAAATACAAAACTTTGACCTGAAAAATTCTGCTCATGCAATATACACATTTTCTTTCACAGGTCTGTTTTCATTGTAGAATGACAACATTTGTATTGAGTGCTGAAACATTTGGTGTAACCTGACATGCTGTGTGTTGTTTTACTCCACCAGGTGCGTGAGATGGAGGCAGAGTTGGAGGACGAGAGGAAGCAGAGAACTCTGGCTGTTGCCTCTAAGAAGAAGCTGGAGATGGACCTGAACGAGCTGGAGGGACAGATCGAAGCCGCCAACAAAGGCAGGGACGAGGCTGTTAAACAACTCCGAAAACTACAGGTACACACTCAACACACACACACACGCACACACACACACACACACACACCTGTTCAGTGCATAGCCTAGAAGCCTTTTAAAGCTGCTTTTTAAAGGTTAACAGGTTTTCAACACAGGGCAGATATCTGTATTTATTACACAGGCTTGTTGAATACTTGAGTCGGCATTCTGCAGTCTGTTTTTCTTTCTAACAGACCGTTGCTAAGTATAACAGGCCATTGCCATGGACGGAGTTTTAATCACAGACCATTTTTGAATTAATAAAATAGTTTTTTAATAATTAATAAAATAGTTTTTTAACTACACACAATATTTTTTTTCAATATTTGTGTTCATACGGAGCTCATACTGCTGATCAGCGGATCAAAGGGAGAGAGAGGGTGGAGGAAATGGGGATCGCTAGCAGCGTTATTGGCAACAGTGCAGCTCCATGGTTAGTTCAGTTACCGGGGCGACCTGGAATCTGCCGGAGAGCCATGCTCATCAGCGGTAAAGTTTCCGTCCCAACCGAGACGCAGGCAGGTAACCTCTGTATGAGTAGCCATGTAATAAGCCGTGTAATAAGCGGGATAATTTAGAGCGAGCCGGTCATTATTACTAATGAAACCCCTTCAGGCTGATTCAAGACCTGCATCACCCTTTCAGGGTTCTAATTCACGATAATGACCAGCTACAGTGTGCCTACATGAATGGACAGAGTAGAGTCAGATCAGTTTTCCAGGAATCTAAGAACATCATTGGTTAGACACTCTGTGCCTCCATGCTGTTAACACAATATTGATGGTGCAGCATTGATGGTGCAGCACGGAAAATGTTATTTTTTGTCTTACTTCTATTTGGGGGACAATCATGCTCTTAAGTTTTAGAACTACAGCTCGCATGATGCTTTGGGGGATATAAACATTTTATACAAAGTTTTCAAATTGGCACCATGAAAAATAGGCCAAATTATCTATTAGCATTGTTTTGTTTGCAATGTACCCATGGATGTACATACAATTATCCCTGGATTACTTTCATTCTGAAGAAAACTTAAAAATGTGGCAACTCTCAGGCAAGTTCTGTTATAAGGACCATCTCTTTTCCATGATTTCTAAGCTGATTGATGGACATCAGAGATAATGATATCATGTAAAAGTGTAAGCAACTCTGAATCTAAAAATATGTGTATTATATCTGTGTGCTTTGATTTTAGTTGTGACTCAGTGCAAAGGGTTTTAAAGTAATGTATTGTTGCAACTGCTGACCGTGTTGATAATCAATTGGCCCAACTAACTTTGTTATTTTTTTCGCTGGCATGCACCTGCACACCTCAGTTTGAAAACTCCTGGCCTGAGTGGTCTCTTTTGTGCTGTGTCAGCCTTTGACTTGGTCCACTTTGTCTCTGTTCTGTAGGCTCAGATGAAGGACTATCAGAGGGAGCTGGAGGAGGCCAGAGCCTCCAGGGATGAGATCTTCACCCAGTCCAAGGAGAACGAGAAGAAACTCAAGGGCCTAGAAGCTGAAATCCTACAGCTACAGGAGGTCAAATTCCAGATTTTATTTTAAATTGAAAATTGCTTTTAATTAGAAATCAGCTAATTGTCTGATATGAGCCATTGATATGTCTTTTATTTATGACAAGCAAAGTAACTTAAAGAAAAAGATTGAATATCAACTTTTTATCAGACTTGTGGCCCGCTCAAACCAGATGGTCTCCATACTGATCCTAATGTGTTGTTTGTGTAGGACCACGCAGCGTCCGAGAGGGCCCGTCGACATGCTGAACAGGAGAGGGATGAGCTGGCTGATGAGATCTCCAACAGTGCTTCTGGAAAGTCAGTGTCATCTTGTTTACACTGATTATTTTTAGACCTTTATTTATATAGAACAGCTGAAGACATGAAAGGGGAGAGAGTGGGGGAATGGCATGCAGCAAAGGGCCGCAGGTCGGAGTTGAACCTGCGGCCGCTGCGTCGATGAGTGAACCTCAATACATGGGCGCCTGCTCTACCAGGTGTCGTGAGTTCAGGAAATAGAGGACCCAAATACAGGTAGAGGTAGGCAGGCAGGAGATGGTTGAACTTCAGGATTTAATACAACAAAAAACAGCAGTACAGAAACTGGAAAAACTCACTCAAGTCAGGCAGGGAGAAATCAAAAACAACAGCAACGGGATACAAAATGCACAAACTGACGGGCAAAACTCAGGCAGGAGCAAACACAAACTAGCAGGGACAGGACACAAACGGATACAAAACGATCTGACAAGAGACAAGGGAAACACAAGGGCTAAAGACACTGGGTAATGAGGTAACGAGGGGCAGGTGACACAGCAGGTAAAACGCATTAGGAGTGACAGGGTAATCAACAAAGGCGGGAAAACGCAGGAAGTAAAACTCGACATGACAAGACCGAAAACCAGACTATCAAAATAAAACAGGAAACAGAAATACACAGAACACAGTCAAGACAGGGTAAACTGAAACCTACACAATAAACTGGGAGATAACTAAACAGAAATATACACAACATAAATATACAAAACAAGATACATACAGAAATATACAAACATGTAACAGAAATGTCCCAAACCACAACACCAGGTGAGCTACCCAGGTGCCCTTTATACTGATATTTTAAAAATATTTGCCCACCTTAATATTTGATCAACAGGTCCTTTTCCACACTTGGTCATCTTTTGCAAAAGTTTTCACTAAAGCTATCCGCTTTAGTGAAAACTGAGGCCTGTACTACGAAGCAAGATTTGACGTTAACGAGCTAACTTCAGGTTCAACCCAGGATTTTCTGTACCATGAAGGTGGATCACTTGTTATCGGGTTCAATCGCCGTGGTAACTTAAGCTGAACACCTAACCTGGTTGGGAGCAGGTTATGTTGGAGATTAGAGATCAACTGGTGTAAAAGCACCGCCTGCTGACCAATCAACACTTGATTGATAACGGCGTCACCGCAACCGGTGGAAATTAGGACGGTAAGATCAGGCGGAGCTCGGAGAGAGAGAGGGAGAGAGGGGGTGAGAGGGGGATAGAGGGGGTGAGAGGGATGCGCTCATTGAAGTTAAAACATTTAAAGACTGACAACCCCGTTAACATTTCCTGATGGGTATTTTGAAATATATAGATTTTAATGGGAGGGAATTACATAGGCCTATAGGCTATCTGCATCTTGAGCTTTGTGTTGCCAATGTGCACATCAGTTTGAATTATGTTTCTATATATTTTATTTGCTCTCACATCGCTTCCACTGCCAGGGTTGCAACTGAAATAAGTGTAATTATGGTCAGATCTGGTTCCTGACTGATGGGGAAGTGATATTGATAAGCGTTGTGATTTACGCATCTACAGCGTTGGCTATTTTTTTGCCAGCTTTCTTTCCTGGGTTAGGAAGCAGCGACTGTATTGCGTTTTGCCTTTAAAACCGTGTCTGTGTTCTTCATATTTCTGTAGGATTATAGTTTGCTCTTCTTATGTAAAATATGCGGCTCTGGTAGATGTTTGCGATTGGTTGTGCAGTGCAAACACCGCCTCTTTTATGTGAACGCGCGCGCCGCTGGATTGGAAAAACCTGGGTTGACTGAACTAGTTGTTAACCAGCGTCGTGATACGGCTTATGCGGGACCGCGGTTGTTAGGTTAGGTGAAGCCGGATAACTGAAAGAAATCCAGGGCATGTTGATCTTGATTCGTAGTACAGGCCTCTGGTAAAGAAGTTACTATTGGACCTTGATCAGAATTTTTTTAGTTTGTTCATTTAAATTAGGAATTCAGCAGTCAGTGTAAATCAGTAGATTGGTAATGTGTGTGTGTGTGTGTGTGTGTGTGTGTGTGTGTGTGTGTGTGTGTGTGTGTGTGTGTGTGTGTGTGTGTGTGTGTCAGGTCGTCGCTGCTGGAAGAGAAGAGGAGGCTGGAGGCTCGTATCGCCCAGCTGGAAGAGGAGCTGGAGGAGGAGCAGGGCAACATGGAGCTGCTCAATGACCGTTTCAGAAAGACCAACATCCAGGTAAACTGACTGCAAATGAGATAAAAGTAATAAGTATTGTCATGAACTCGTTTCCAAAATGGTAGAGTGCTTCCATTAATGTTACGCAAGACAATGAACACACTCAAACACTCTCGCCATCATCTCTTTTCCTCAGGTGGACAACCTGAACACAGAGTTGGCCGGAGAACGCAGCACTGCACAGAAGAGTGAGAACGCTCGACAACAGATGGAGAGGCAGAACAAGGTCTTGTATACATTAGCATATATGATATACATGCTCATATGCATACAGAGTTTGGCTTTGTATACATGTCGAATGTTGGCCTTAAACACCTCAACTATGACTTCCTTTCACATTACTGTACGTGCATGTTTCACCTCTACAGTTAGTAAATATATATATATGTGTATATATATATATATATATATATATATATATATTTATATATATTTTATAAAATGCTTATGATCCTGACAGTTACATATTATAAACGCAGGATTTGAAAGCCAAGCTGGCAGAGCTGGAGGGGACTGTCAAGTCAAAGTTTAAGGCGTCCATCGCTGCCCTGGAGGCAAAGATCCTGCAGCTGGAGGATCAGCTGGAGCAGGAAGCAAAGTAAGTGACTAAATAAATCATCACGACATATACTTTTTTTCCCTCAGTTTAGTTTATTTTGAACATGTTAAAAAATAAAATTTAAAAAAAATAGATGTACATTTCAGCACAATCTTCCAATTTTTTTGTAAATGATTCAAATAAGGAATTCCCATGTTCAGAAAGGAGTAGGAAGAAGTTAAAAAATACATTTCTGGTCCTACCCACTTTTTCTATTTTTATACTTTAGTTAAATACAAAACAATTTGATGCTTCACTTATTTATATACAGTATGTATACATAAACATATGTATACATACACATACATGTACAGTATATCTACCTACCTACACATACATACATACATACATATACATATTTTTTTTCTTTTCCATCTAACTACTTCTTTCCCTTCTATCTACATCAAACCGAATAATAAGACATTAATGGTGGTAAATGGTGCTAGTGAAAGTCCAGTGTGAAAGATGTATCTGCTTTTGTTACATAAAGTTGGACTAAGCCGTAAATGCAGATAGTAATGAGCTACTGTCTTACCCGTTTCTGTTTTAAACTTGCAGGGAGAGAGCAGCAGCCAACAAGATCGTCCGTCGGACGGAGAAGAAGCTGAAGGAGGTGATGATGCAGGTGGAGGATGAGCGTCGTCATGCTGACCAGTACAAGGAGCAGGTATTGACTCATGAGAAGCAAAGTGACACTTACTTTACTCAGGATGGTTGTCCAGCCAAGCACCCACGACCTCTCACTGTCTCCGTCTGTGTCCCCATGTGTCCGCCCTCCCGTCAGATGGAGAAAGCCAACTCTCGTATGAAGCAGCTGAAGCGTCAGCTGGAGGAGGCGGAGGAGGAGGCCACCCGGGCCAACGCCACCCGCAGGAAGCTGCAGAGGGAGCTGGACGACGCCACCGAGGCCAGCGAGGGTCTCACCCGGGAGGTCAGCTCCCTCAAGAACCGCCTCAGGTACGTGTTCACTTCAAGAAAAAGAAACTGTAGCAAGCACAACAGTGAAAGGCAATATTTAAAAAAAAAAAAGTATTAATATGTGATCTCTGCATGACACAATCATACAGTATTGTGTATTTGCTGTAAGATGTCGAGCTATTTTAGTGGCATTGGTTTTCAGTAATACAATTCTTATATCTTAGTATTGATGTCTTTAGCTTATTGGCAAGGCTTATCTAACAGTTGTTTGATTAAAGGAATAGTTTGACATTTTTGGGAAACACGGCTATTTGTTTTCTTGGCAGAAGTTAGATGAGGAGATCGACTCATGACTGTACGCTAAATATGGCTTAGCATAAAGACTGGAAACAGCTAGCCGGACTCAGTCCAAAGTAAAAACGTGTGTACCAACATCTTTAATGTTCACTAATTAAGAGGCATCCAGTTTGTTTAATCTGTACACAAACAGAAATGTAAAGTTCTGGTTTTACAGGGAGTTACGTGCTGCAACTATTTCACTGCGTCTGGCTGCTGATCGCCGGAAAATAGTTCCAGAATTTGTACATTGTCTGTTTGTTTACGGATTACGCAAGCAAGATTTACCAGAATGCAAATCAGTGAGCTCTGGGAGGTGCTGGTAGGCATATTTTATTTTTACTTTGAGTCAGGCTAGCGGTTTCCCCCTGCTTCCAGTCTTTATGCTAATCTGTGCTAACGCTGATCTTCTCATCACACTCAGCAAATTTCTCAAAAATATTGAACTACTCCTTAAAGCAGCAGTGGTTTAAGTTGTTTTGTCGATTTGTTCCAACCAGGCGTGGTGGTCCGGTCAGCAGCTTCTCCTCCAGCCATTTAGGCCGCCGCAACCTGAATCTGGACGGTGCCTCCGGCGATATGTCAGACGACGACGCCGACAGCCGTGCCGGCGACTTCAACGAGACTCAAACTGCCAACGCCGAGTAAACACAGAGACCCTCTCATTCTTCATTCTTCCCCACCCCTCGTCACGACCCACCTGTGACCTGCGCCCGGTTTTTCCCCTTTTAAAAAAAACAAAACAAAAGAATAATATGATCCTAGGCGTCACCATCGTCTATATTCATTTCAAACCACTGACTGGACAGAAGATTGGAGCGATGAGCGTTTTTGGTAACGCTGGCCAGGTGCGCCTCACAGCCCTTTTTATATCGGTTAACACTGCAGGGAAAATCCACCGCCCTCCCTGAAGCCAAGCCTCCAGTACTGGAGAGCCACAGGGGCAAACGGACTATTCTGCCTTACTCTGTTCTCCTCCGGCAAACTGCTAGTCCTGGCTCGTCTCTCAGCCACGTTTCATCTCATCACCCTGACGTAACACTCTCCCTCCTCCCATCAGGCGTAAAGTTGTCTGCTCAGCTTATTGAGAAAGTATGCATAGGTGCAAAGTGCTTTTTATACATATGAAACTGTAGGTGGTGGCTGTGAAGTGTACACACATCAAGTAACGTATGTGAACACGTCCCATACTGGAAATGCAGGACTACAAGGAAACGCGTTTCAGTCTTGTGTTGTTATAAGTGTTCTGCTCACTAGTTGTGTAAAAGCCATCTCATACCCAACACACTCCCTTCTCTCAAAACCAGGGTCACTGTGGCCTTCGGACCGCCACACCGGCTGCTTCTGTTGCATGAGTCTCCTTCGGATGTACAAACTGTTTGTCAGCTTCTACACTACAGCACTCCAGGAACAACTAACATCGCGGGACATGCAATAGAACACAGACTCTGAATTGAAAGTGCATTACTGTGGGGAAAAAAAGAAGGTATAATTTTCTCTGTTGCTTCATCTCAACATTTAATGAAGGAAAGCCTTGCTGGGTTTTAACTAGAAATCTCTTGGCTCACAAGGTTAACGTTTTGTATTGTTGACTATTTATCCTCTACTGTGTATTGGCGTGAGCTGCGAACGATGATGCTGGAACATGCACATAACTGCACAGCAAGGTGTTTGAATTTTTAACTTGAAACCAACAGGGGGAAAAGCTCTTACTTGAAGCACTAAAGTGACGCTCAGTCCATGTTTTCAATGTGACACTAAATGGTTAAACATGTTATTTAATTAGATATAGTCATATTCTCACTACACTTAAGTGTTTGCGCCAAGCCTCCATTTGAATTATCACTACATTTGAGTCACAGCGATGAAGCACTAGTTTTTCTGAAAATCCAGCCGACCTATAATAAACAGTTTATTTTTTTAAATCAGGCTGAAACAAATAATATGCTGTTTGTTGCACAATAATAAATATGTTTTAACTTTTAAGGACTCTCGTCCATGCTGGCTGATCATCCATGAACACTGTTTTTAACTCATTTCACAAGTTACATTTCTTAATTCATAATGGGAGACAACATTAAACTAAAATAAAATTGTAATTTTTTTCTTATTTGTTCATATCCATGTCACATTTTAATTGTTGTTTTATTGTTATATTTTCATACAAATTAAAACCATGGTCATTTTCTTGTGAAGTACAAAATAGGCATGGAGACTTCTACATTTCCGGTTACTTGGAGAGGAATCTGGTTAAAAAAAATCTAAACAATCTCACCACAAGGTCCAACAAGAGTACTGGAGATGCATCGATTTGGATCCTGTCCATTGTCAGTCCGACAATGTCACAGGAATACTCCACAAATGTAGCGTTTATTTGAAGGACTTCTCATCCACGCTAGCTAAAAGAACGGAATCATAATTTGTGCAACAAACATTTTTTCACCAGACGGTTAGAAGTGTCGTTGGGATTTTAGAAATATCTTCAGAAGAGCTGTTAAGGTGTTTTTCAGAGATCGCTCTATTCATTTTTCAGCAAAAACTCTCAGCTCTGAGACTCAAATGTAACAGTAAGAAGATAGTGAACACACTGGGGCTGGTTTCTGAGTTAGAGCCTGACTCTTCAGTCTACTGACAGACCTGGTTAAGCACTTAGTATTCACAGGTAACGGGTTATCTGAAAATAAGGTTTGGTTCTGTCCTTGCAATTTTAGCCCAAGTTCCTTTAATAGTGTTTTTAGCAAAGTGAAGTAAGGTTCTGTTTGGAAAAACAGCAGCCACCTTAAAAGTTAAACCACTACAGTGTGAAAACGACATGCCAGGGTGCCCATAGCAATCCTATCAACTTGGTGGGTCATGGCTCTGCAGATTTATTTGGGTTAGGGTTACCCTTCTAACCCTTCTCCTAAATGTAAAATTGTATGTTTCTTTAAAAGTGCCTTAGACACTATATAAGAACATAAGCAGCCAATGACTTCATTACAGATGTGAAAAAGAGATGAAACGGTACACCAAGGAGATATTCAACACGTAATCTTTTTTTTTTTCTTTTGTATTTTTGCTGTGCTTCATATCATATCAGCTCTGTACCTCCGTGTTCATAATAACCTCCTAGCTAGAGTGTTGGGTCAAAATCAGTATTCCAGTATTTTAACTCTGCTACATGAGAAGCACAGCCCTCTGCAGCTGCATTTCCCAAAATTATTTTTGTAGTAAGATGTATCTGTGTAACCACTCACAGGTGAAGCTTTGTACTGAATTTATTTTGGGAAAATGCTCTGCATGGGATTTCATTTGGTTGGAAGCTTTAACATCACAAGTAGTTAACTCATATTATTCATCTGTCTGTGGACAACAAGGCATTCAACTGCAAATACTCCCATCATATAATTTCTTGTATAGACCTACCTGTATTTCTAGATGGTAATTTTTTGTTTTGTTCGTTTTTGTAAAAGGAAAATAAAAGCATATTCATTGTAGCTGTGGTCATTTTGGTTTGTTTTCTGGGGGGGAGGGGCTTTTTTTCTTTTCTTTTTTTAATTCCAAAAACTCAGACTTGTCTCTCTAGAACAGGGATCTTTAACAGGGGGTACGGGACCCTTAGGGTGTCCTCTGAGCCAATGCAGAGGGGCCTCAAAATTGTTGTTAATTTTTCAAAGTTTGTTTCAAAAATTGAAAAGTCTTAACATGAATCCAACATATTAGCAAATATAAATCCCCACTGCTTACTGGCCTATAGGTAAGGGAGTCACTAAGGTAGCCACCCACAGATACAGTTAATAAGGATTCACTCTGCCACATGTATGTGTAACATTAAAACATGATTTATAAAATAATGCCAACAATTATTAATTTAATAGCTTAGTATTCTATGCACTAAAAAGGTCTGTATAAATGCTTTAGGCTGCACAGACGTTATTGTAGGCCCAGTTTAATATGCAACATATTATACAATATTAGTAGTAGGGGGGTCCCTGCTCAGTCTCTCTTTTAGTTAAGGGGTCCTTGGCTTAAAAAAAAACATTGAAGACCCCTGGTCTAGTGTTTTAGTCTTTGGTCTCAACAGGGTCCGGTTCTTTTTCTCTTTTTTTTGCCACTCTGCTGTCAGTCAGATATTAAACTTTCATAGGACATTGTGCCGTTTCATTTTTTATATAAAATATTTTTTCCTCAAGAGTTATAATCATGATTTAGCAAATAATGACCATTTAGGGAAATTTAAGTTTTTTTTACTGTAGAGCTGCAATGATTAGTCGACAGAAAAACAATCAAGCAAAGCCTCTCAAAGATTGTTTTGCTTTTCTTTATTTTCTATCATTTTAAATTGTTGGTCAGAAAAAAACGGGCATATTAAGAGATCACCTTGGACTGTCAGAAAATAAGACATTTTCTCACCATTATCGGACATTTCATAGACTAAGTGATTAATCGAGAAAATAATCTGAAGATTAAGCAATACTGAAAATAATCGTTAGCTGCATATCTAGTTTCCTGTTGTCACTTATTTTTAAATCCAAAGGGTTATCATTCTTATAGCAATTCCAGTGACAAGACCAAAACCAGTATATTGATTCTACCAAGTATTGTCTTTCCAAGAACACATAAGGAGCCTCGCTGTTTGCACTGTCCAGCTGCTGTAAATACTCACTGGAGCGCCAAACGTATGAATATGAAAACGGTCCCAAACAATTGCCCCATTTACTGCAGACCGAGTAACGTTTGCGAAAAACTACAGTGACCAGCCTTTTTTTCAAATTTAAATCTTTGTTGTGGCCTTACCCGGTTGATGACGATATACTCGATGAGCGTGCTGCTGCTCTGATGTTCACGGTTTCCACGACAGGCTAAGCAGAGAAACTGCATCTCCGTTTCAGCGTTGAAGGTTTAGGAGTTTGATCCTTTTCTTTAGAAACCAAAATGACACCACAGAGGCATCAGTTATAAAACTGCACGTAGATTCCCAACTGAATGTTGAGTACGTACAAACGAGAAAATCTGCACAACTTCCCAGTATGAATCCCAAATCAACTGGAGTTGTCCACACATGGATCAGCCTCACACCCCACCCTCTACACACCCACAGTCAACCATTTAATGGTTAATGCAAAGCACCTTATGGATGTTGATGCATATACACTCACCTAAAGGATTATTAGGAACACCATACTAATACCGTGTTTGACCCCCTTTCGTCTTCAGAATTGCCTTAATTCTTTGTGGCATTGATTCAACAAGGTGCTGGAAGCATTCTTTAGAAATGTTGGCCCACATTGATAGGATAGCATCCCCCACACCATTACACCAGCACCACCACCAGCCTGCCCAGTGGTAACAAGGCATGACGGATCCATGTTCTCATTCTGTTTACGCCAAATTCTGATTCTACCATCTGCATGTCTCAACAGAAATCAAGACTCATCAGACCAGGCAACATTTTTCCAGTCTTCACCTGTCCAATTTTGGTGAGCTCGTGCAAATTGTAGCTTCATTTTCCTATTTTTAGTGGAGATGAGTGGTACCCGGTGGGGTCTCCTGCTGGTGTAGCCCATCTGCCTCAAGGTTGTGCGCGTGGTGGTTTCACAACTGCTTTACTGCATACCTCGGTTGTAACAAGTGGTTATTTGAGTCAAAGTTGATCTTCTATCAGCTCGAATCACTCGGCCCATAACATTCACCTCTGACCTCTAGCATCAACAAGGCATTTTCGCCCATAGGACTGCTGCATACTGGATGTTTTTCCTTTTTCAGACCATTCTTTGCAAACCCTAGAAATGGTTGTGCGTTAAAATCCCAGTAACTGAGCATATTGTAAAATACTCAGACCAGCCCGTCTGGCACAAACAACCATGCCAGCGTCAAAGTTGCTTAGATCACCTTTCTTTCCCATTCTGACATTCAGTTTGGAGTTCAGGAGATTGTCTTGACCAGGACGACGCCCCTAAATGCATTGAAGCAGCTGCCATGTGATTGGTTGCATTAACGAGAAATTTAACAGGTGTTCCTAATAATCCTTTAGGTGAGTGTACATGAGCCTGCTGATCGATGTATTTCTTTAACGGTAAATTGGAAGACACAGAAAATGAGTTGCTTAGACCCTAGACCATTGTCCTGTGCACGCTTAGAAATTGTAACTTTAAAAGATGGAGAAAGAAACAAGTTTGTTTGAAGAAAAAAAAAAAAAGTCTACAAGAGTCTTCATGAAAACCACCTGTTTTGTTTAATTTCATATTTGACACACAAAAATAATCTACAAAAGACCAAATAAGTAACCAGTTAACCACGTAATGTCATTTTTATCCTTCCCAAACCCCAAAGAAAGCACAATTTATAAGATGTCACCCACTGCTCCAGTCACAAGACTTCACAATGACATCCTGAAGGACCGCACATTGACACTCACGGGTTTACATTTTGGGGGGAGATGTCAGAATAATCCCGCACACACGCACACGCACACGCACACACACACACCAGCAACACCCCATCTAAATGAGCTAACGTTAAAGAACAATCTTTGGCGCCGTTCTCGGTGCAGCTGGTCAGTCAGACACACATGGAACTAGTCGGGGAAGGACAGCGAGAGATTCAGGAAGAACGGTTTTGTTAACGGAGGTATTCAGCCGAGGAAAGGTAATGTGATCTCTACAGGTGTGTTCAGACAATGTATCGTTACTGACTGTACAACAGTAGTTGAACTAGCTAGCAACGGACGTAACCGTTTCTATGGGAGTGTGACTTTGTTTGTGTTCAGCTCGGCCTCTGAACTCACCAGAAACTATTTTTTTGTCATTTCTCTCTAGTCCCTGTATGTTTATTCAGTAGACCCATAAACACACACCAGAAAAAAATAAGTCTTGAGTGACATACATAGACTGTAAAAATAGTAGACAAAGTGCATTTATCTAATTTCCTGCAAGCGGTGACTCCACTGGTTGCAAAAAGAAGTCCATTTCTATAAAAGTCTATGGGAAAATTATCCTATTTCTCACTTGTTTTATTACTTCAGTAAACATTTTCATAATAAGTTTATGGCCTAAATTGCTACTTTCAAGTCTTCAATACATCATGATGTTCATTATATAAATTATTTATTTGAAAATTTACATCAGGGGATGCTCTACATGCCGACTTGTCAATCATGTCAGAGGCTTAGCAATGCATATCCATGGCCCTGTGTACATTAAAATAGCCGTGATATTGTTTTGGGATGCAGTTTGTGTTTTCGTCTTAAACTTTGACCCTCTCACTTTGTGTTTTCACTTCATTAAATGTAAAAGGTGCTGTAGGTAGGATTGGGAAGATCCAGGACTTAGCCAAAAGATTTTAACATCCCCCCCCCCTTGGTGCATCTCAACAGGGAGCCATGGATTTTTGCAAAACCTACAGGCTGTAGGTGGGGCCAGAGGAGCTGGATTATTTTTTTTTTAATTACCTGCTTCATGTAGTTCTACTAGAACTTAGGGTCAGTTTTAGCAAATATGACAGAAAGGTAGTTTTATAAGTCTTAGCTACTGCACCTTTCGCCTAAAAATGTCTTGTTCAGCGTTATGCCAACTAAGCTAGCTAGCTACCCCTAGCTGATAACTTAAGGGAAAGTTTGCCAATTTTCTGTACTGCAGTACGGGAAGATAAATGGCGGCAGTACATGGAGGTCCGCGTTTTCCCGTGGGTAAATCTCCACTGCACGATTCGCTTCAGAAGGGTTGAAAATCGGCAACTTTCCCCATTTAGTATTTAGCGCAGCGCCATTGCAACCATAAACACTGGCTTGGCCGCGTCATTTTCCCCAGACCCACCCTCTCGTCAAAAATAGTCACATCTGGTTGCAAAAAAAAAAACAAGACGGTGACGCCTGTATTGCCAAACTTGAAGCTTCAAAACGGCAGTCCATAAACCAATGGGTAACATCACGGATGCTACGTCCTCTATTTTTACAGTCTATGGTGACATAACATCTACAAACATTCACAACTCCAGAAATGCATTGACAAGTGGAGTAGAGGTTGAAAGCCAAGCGACGACTTGCACTTTTGCATTGAGCGTTTTACAGTCCTGCATAGATCTTTTTCATACTTTTTCAATACAAACTAAGGCGTTGTGTTATATTAAGTTGGTTTGAGTCAATAAGCAGAAAAGGTAAATAAAAAATCTTAACTCACATAAAAAAAAAACTAAAACAATTCAAGTAGGCTACAATCTTGACGATTCTCCCCTCTCTCACAGGTGGCTCGCCTCTTCAGAAGAGGAGCCCAAAACTTTTTCAATTCAAGTCTTTTTTCCAGAAAAGGTCCAGTGTGATTTAACAGCACCAAAAACACACTGAGCAAGAGAGGGGCATCAAACTTCCACTCGCTCATTATTGTGAAAAGGGGATATACGGCTTTACCCATTCATACAGAATAATCTGGAAAGATTAACAGTATAATGCGTTTGTTTTTTTTATGTACATACACACATTCAAAACAACCTCATGGCTCGCTTACACACACACACGTTTGTTTCACTATCTTTGTGGGGACCCGTCATTGACATAATGCATTCTCTAGCCCCTTACCCTAACCATCACAACTAAATGCCTAACCTTAACCCTTACCCTCACCATAACCTAATTCTAACCTTAAAACCAAGTCTTAACCCTCAAACAGCCCTTTAACCTTGTGGGGTCCAGCATTTTGGGCCCCACAAGAATACTGTATTCCCCAGTTTTTGGACCCCACGAATATAGTCTCACACACACACACACACACACACACACACACACACACACACACACACACACACACACACACACACACACACACACACACACACACACACACACACACACACACACACACACACACACACACACACACACACACACACACACACACACACACACACACACACACACTTTTGTCCCTGTGTAAATTACAAATAATTTATCAATATTAAGTTAAGCTACTACTTAACAGTCATTTGTGGGAGCAGAGGTGACCAACAATACAATTTCTATGGACACGATTCCCAAAAAGACAGAAAAATAAAAATTCATAACTCAGTTTTTTTTCTTCTTTTTGTACTGCAAGAACAAGAGTCCCGTTATTCCACAATAGCTTAAATACAAATTATATTACGTAGCGTACTACTACTCTCATCTGTACCACCACCACCTCACTCACACTCATTCCACAGTGATCAAGGTCAGTCATATGTAAACATGTTGACAAAAAAATAAAAAATAAGCTGAACAAAAATAAAAGTGTTCTCGTCATTCACTCAGTCTTGTTCTCATACCCGGTTCATTAGAAAATACAGTTAAATTAATTCATCATTGCCACTTGTAGCGAGGATAAACGGATTCTCCTTTAGGTCCATTTTAAAAGAGGCAGTGGAGCCCCGCTCCCTCATACCACATCACTGTGTCAGTCAATCAGAGTGAAGATTCCTGTTGGTAGATGTCTCCAGGAGGTTGTGTTGTCACCCCGCTGGTGTTGGCCTCCTGCGCCTTTATTGGTCAGTGGGATTTCCTCTTCATGTCTCCACCCTGGCTTTGGTTTGCATCTGAGATGAGAGGATGGGAGATTGTTTTAACAACTCTGGCATCAGATAGTAAATGCCATAAACATTCCTTGTAAATCGTTACAATCATTCCCTGAAATAACAAAGAAGGCCTGCCTTATTGCACGATCCAAATTTTCTTCAAAACATGTCATTTTCAGAGCGCAGCTTGCTAGCTCGAAGTTTGTTGTTTCCGTGGCAAAGAGATTTTGAGAACGGCAACACAAAGAAAGCGGAAGGTGAGGAGTAAAGCCTGACATTGGGCGTGTGGCTCATGCGCGTGATATCTGGCTTTATCCTGGAAATGTACTTCCTTTGATCCAGACTATTCATTATGTAATATTTATAATGTATACAACATACACTGAAAGCCTCCACCTCAAAGTTTAACAAGCTCTGGCAACTTTTTTTTTTTTTTTTTTTTAATTTCCATGTGGAAAAGCTTTCTTCTTGTACAATCTGCGTAATACAGTAGCCCTGAGAGGCAAGTGAGAATAAATGATACATGTGGAGATAGGTCCGGCAATGAGAGACTTCATCACACAGTGAGCTGGTGCAACAGGCTGCTGTAGAACAGGATAAACTATAGGGCTGAACGATTAATTGCATTTGATAATATCGCGATATGTTAAAACGCCATTTCCTAATCTCAAAGGATGCGATTTGGTCACATGACTCGCAAGAGCAAATCAGTCTGCACTCCGCAGAGAAAGCATCAACTTAGCACGCTAACGCTACGCCGTACCTTGAGCTGATTTCTGTCATTCAAACAACTCTGAGTTGTAGTTTAAAACTTTTCCAGCCATTTTAATAAAATGAAGGGTTTTATTCGGGCTCAAGTCCATACATGCAGTTAATGGATACAGGCACGCAGAACTGAAGGCTCGGTTGGCAACGATTAGCTCTGATTAGCGGTTAGCTCCGTTATAAAGATATGGAGTGGAGGATCTGCCACTGAGAGGGGTAACAACCAGACTCTGATAAATGACGTTCGGGGAGCTTTCACAGCAGCATGGCCGCGTTGTTTCAACAGTTTTATTAGTACAGTTAATCCCACGGCAAGAACACCAGCAACTAGCTAGCTAACAAAATTTTGTCCGAAATGGAATAGGTACTTAAATTTTTCCCAGCAGTTTCACTTCTAATTCATCTACACAATATTGTGTGTGTGTGTGTGTATATATATATATATATATATATATATATATATATATATATATATATATATATATATATATATATATATATATATATATATATATATATACACACACACACATACATACATACACACTATATTTTTACTTTAACTGTCTAGTGTGTAATTGTGTGTTGTTCATACTATAAAATGATTTATTGTTTGTCTTTGTTGAATAATACAGAAGACAAAGAGCTTAAAAAAATAATCGAATCGCAATCTTTGGGAAGAAAAAAATCGCAATTCCATTATTTTCAAAAATCGTTCAGCCCTAATAAGCTGTGTTTGAGTTTGTGTCTCCTGGTTTAGGTTTTCAGAGGGTGCTTTGACGTGAGTGAGACTGAACTGAATTCAGCCACAGATGAAGCTACATGCATTCATGGTGGACAGAATTCAAACCACATGTCACTGAGACATCGACTACCAAATGTTTTTCATTTTCATTAGTATGCCAAATCACACAATGCAGTTTCACATGTTAATCAGACTGCTGCTCTCAAATCAAAGAACCATCTGTACATCACAGAAAAAAAACTGAATCCTCACTATGTATTCTGCAAACTACTGAAACAACAATATATCCCCGAATAACTTCAGTAGCTTTACTACATGAGTCTATTTTGCTACAACTACAGGGGACAAACCCGTTGCATGCTAAACACCAAATATACTGAAGCAAGCAAGAAGTTACAGAACAATCAACACAGCAGTCGAGGAGAGGACGACAGGTCGTCTTGACACAGACAGATGGAGGATGAAGAGGAGGAGTAGGAATGCAGATTACCTGAGAAAGCAAGCTGCAAGTGAGGAGGTAGGGCTGCCTGCGACCCTGACTGGAGACTCTTATACAGATCTGAGGAGAGATGGAGGGAAGATGAGAGGGAAAAAGGCAACATCAACAGTCAGGGGGAACATGGAAAATATGATGGGGGGGGGGGGGGGACCAGCACCAAGAGAGAGGAGAGGATCAAAGTGAGGCAGCGAGGTACAAAAGGTTGAGATGATGGACGGACACAAAAGATGGAGGGAACAAAGGAGGGAGACGGTGGTTTATAAAACAAAATGGAGACCGGGCGAGAGGGTCACAGCGAGAGATGTGGAGCACAGCAGGCACAGTGGAGGTGCTGCTGGTACACTTTAGTATGAGCGCACGCACATAAACATACACAAGGCTGGAATAAAACGCCTATGAATATGTAAATGGTTCCCATTTAATATCACTTTCTTACATTTATCCTGCTTTATATACTGTACACATCCTCTTCTGCTTCATAAAGAGCTGAACGAGTTGAGGAAAATAATAAATTTCTAATGTTCTGACAAATGCTGTGGTTGTGATTTAAATTGCGATTTCAAACTTCAGCCCTGTATAGTTTTAAACCAAGTTTGTACCAATCATAGTCACATTTATTTCTCTATGAAAAGAAAAAAAAAAACATAAAAAAGATCAATTGCTTGTAATGGGTTTCTTTTTGGGTGTTACATTTGAAAAAAAACTAACAACAATTTACAGATCATTTAAATTGTTAAACTGCTTAACTACAGCTGACTAAATTTGCGGGTTCTTTGCAGACAGCACAGTCAAAGTGACGTAAACTGCATTCTTTTAAATTTCAATTTCGATTCAAAAAACATTATTCATTCAGCCTTCTTCATCTGTATATTCACAGCTGCAAGTATATTCATGAACCTAATCATTAAAACAAAATAAAATCAGGGTTAAAATGTTTTTTGAAACTATAAAAAAAAGGTCAAGAAATGAAATAAAAACTAATTAAAAAAATAAAACTAAAAATAGGAGGTGATATTCTATATTTTGCTTTTTGTCAACAAATCCCAACAATGATGAATTGATTCAACGAGTAAATCTGACATGGCTTAATAGTCTGTGCCATAGAGCTGCACTGTCCAAAAACTATTAAAAACACATCTATGAGTTCCTTTTTAAAATGATGGTACATCACCAACATTATCCTTTAAAACAATAAAGCCAAGAAGTTTTACTATTACCGTTCAACTGTGTCTGTTTTGTGTCCCTTAATGTTGATGTGCTTCCCCCCAAATTATTTTGTCTAAAATCACAAATATAACTCCCTTTTTTCTCTTAATCAATGCTAAGCAACAAATCTGAAAAAAAAAATGCTTTCACAAGTTGTGTGCCAACTCACCCATTAGGTCGCTCTGTGCTAGGGTGTATCCTGAGTTGGAGCTGGGGACTGAGCCCATGCCAGCGGCCCCTGGGGCTCTGGGTGGGCTGAAATTGAGCAACGAGGGGAACTGAAAGGGCAGCGAGACGGGCACCAGGCCTCCCAACATCCCAAAGCCCAGGGGCAGAGCTGAGGGGCTGCCCAGGAGGGAAGTGCCTGCTGTTGATACCTGCAGAAACGAGATGCAATGAAAAGGGAGATAAAAAATGTTTCCTTTTATTAAGAAATGTAACTCCATTGTCCAATAAAATGTTTTTCTTCAATATTCTTTGTTGCTAAAGGAACTAACCTGTGAGAGGTGTGACGTTGTGGAGGACGTGGCCAAAGTTCCTGAAGCCGCCCAACCGTTTCCGGTCTTTGAGCTTTGAGCCCCGCCCACCACCCTCTGCCTCTGCCCGTGGTTGGCTGAGACTGAAGATGCAGAAGACAGGGGAGTTTTGTCTGGGCGACTGCAGAGAGCTGATATCACTCCCTTGTTGTTGATGGAGTTGTTGTTGATGCTACTGTTGCTCGTCGTGGACTGAGCTTTCTGGCCTCCGGCGAAGCTGAAGCTGCCCTGCGTCTGCTTCACCTGCCCGCCACCCGATACACTGAAGGGGGGCCGAAAAGGTTTGGGGGTTTTGGGGGAGTACTGGTGTTGTTGCTGTTG
This sequence comes from Zingel zingel, assembly GCA_023566125.1. Classification (NCBI taxonomy): domain Eukaryota; kingdom Metazoa; phylum Chordata; class Actinopteri; order Perciformes; family Percidae; genus Zingel; species Zingel zingel. The sequence continues at coordinate 27,446,904 of CM042317.1, read as the reverse complement.
GCTAGGGATCATCTGATGGGAGAGCGGGTGTGAGGGCGAGGATGACGGGGAGGGTGAGGGAGGTGGGGTGGGCGCAGGAGGCCGAGGGGTGAGCTTGATGATGGGAGAGGAGTTGCTGCTGTGGGAGGACTTGGTAAGGGTGGCCTGCATGGGCGTGATGAAGTTGGCCTGGTGGTGGTGGTGGTGTGTGTGGGATTTACCTTGAGAGGAGTGTGATGTATGGGAGGTGGGGGATGGCGAGGAGGCCACCGGGGAGGGAGGGCAGAAGGACTGCAGGCCAGGGTGGGTGATAGAGTTGGAGCGGGACAGTGAGGAGGGGGAGGAACAAGGTGTGATGCTGCTGCTCACGCTGCCATTGCTGTTGATGCCACTGCCTTTGGCACTGCTCTTGGCCAGTCCTTGAGGGGCTCCCATAGCTCCCAGCATGCCCACTGGGTTAACAAAGCCCTTCTGATGGGGGGGCAGCAGAGGAGAAGCTGTGGGAGGAGGCCGCTGCTTCGGAGGTGACGGGGATGGGTGCGGATGCATCTTGCCACTCCCACACATCACCAAGCTTGGCCTGTGATTGGATGATGCCACGGTAACAATTCTCTGAGTCTGGGTTTGGCCCATGGTGCCAGATGCTTTAATCAGGCTGTAGGGGCCACCTGCAGTCCTGGAGGCCAGCGACAGGCCTGCTGCCTGCACACGAGCCAAGGAGGAAACAGTGGTAGACGAGGAAGAGGAGGTAGAAGAGGAGGTTGGTAGCGTTGTTGTTGGCAAGTTCCCAGCAGACGCAGCCGACAGCGGAGTGCCCTCCACCTTAGACAGGGAATGTTGCTGCGTTGTGGATGCGATCGAGGCAGAGAGCTGAGAGGCTGAGGGATAGTGAGGGGTGACGGGGGGAGGTGAGGAGGTGGGCATTTGCAGGGGTGGGGGCGACAAGGGACTGTCTGAGAGGCTTATGCCCTTAGATGCATTGTTGAGGAGGGCCAGAGCGTGGGAGATGGAGTCCAGAGAGGGAGCAGTCAGATCCTCATCCAGTGAGTCTGACAGACAGATGGGCTCTGGGGGCGAAGAGGAGAAGGGGGGCTGGCGGTTGGAGGTCAGAGCTACTGCGGAGGTGGGCAGAGACGGAGTGGAGGTCATGGTGAGAGGTGATTTTTGGATCCAAACACCCTCCTAGAGAACAGAAGACTCGTGATCAGTGTCAGAACTTCAGAGGCAGAGAGGACCAGGCCTTTCTTTTGTTTTTATTCCCCCTGTTCCCCCAAAGCAAACTCAAAACAGACTACAATTATGAAAGACTCAAAATGGCGACATGCAAATAAATAAATCCTTCAACAGTACTGTATATAAGGATGGAAAAAATGTGAATGAATTTCACAAACGAAGAAACTATTTATAATTATGAAACATTATTTCTGTTAAAAGAGTGAAACTTGGAACTGCAGAGTGGAGAGTATAACAGGACTCTAAATTCACCATGTGAGCTGTGGTAGTTGTTTTTTTTTGTTTTTTTTTACCTGGCCTTTATTTGTTAATGTTGGCTAATCCCCTGCTATTGTTTGAATACCAGCAGCTTTTATACAAAAGTAACAAAGATAAAAACATGGAAATAATAAAATATGACACTTCAGACGTCAAATACTATAGATCTTTTTTAGTTGTATCAGTCATATAAAATGAAATGTATACTAAATAACAATTCTGTCTTCAGAACTGAGCAAATATGATACTAGCAGCCAGGACACACTATGAGGCAGTGAGTACAGTATATTATATTGTTGCCTCATGATAGAATGCCGTTTGGAAAATGATTTCTGATTCAATTATCATTGTGTTTATAAAAACGAATTCAGCTAGCTATTCTTAGAAACAATGTAGAGTACATGATCTGAGCTGTCACTCACCTTGGCTTTGGCCTTGGGCCCAGGCACCATTCTTCTCTTGACTCTGTATGGAAAAACGCAGGCAAATATTCAGCCTCTTCTATTTACATTTTGCATTCAAGCCCAATCTTGGAGAATCCCCTGAGTTGTTATTGAGGAAACATGACCTGTGTGAGATAAAGAAAATACTTACAGGTTTCCAGTGAGGTGACTGTGAACAGAAAGACTCTCCTTGAGCAGAATCCTGAGCAGAGGAAACACAGCGGTAAGAAACACACAGCCAGAAGACAAGAATGGCTGGTTTAATGTTGGGTTACATTTCTCAAGTGAGTTTATATGCACAAGTTCGCAGAGTTTAAAGAACATCACTGTAACTGGATGTCATAGAGGCAAAGACTTGAGAACTAACACAACATTACTGATTTAAGTTAACAAGTAGGGAAAAACATGCGACACCTGTGAAAAAAACATAATTCTAGTTTTAAGGTGCACTCCCTTGTTCTCACCCTGAACATGTTTCAGTAATTGCATGCATACATGCATACATACATACACACACACACACACATATATATATACACACACTATGTAAGCACAAGAACACAGAAACACAAAAGACACACACAGACCTGGCCTGCATCCAGCCCTTGGGCCATAGTGGTTTGACCTCATTATCTAAGAAGGCCTTGAGGTAGTCCTCCACAGACAGAGAACACTGGTTTTCCATCTCGTAGCAGCTCAGCTTCACTCGCACCAAGCCGCACAGCAGGTTCCTGCACAAACACAAATGTTCAATCAACACGGAACATTTGCTATTAAAATCTAAATTTGGCTGCAGGTGTTGAGCACATAATGACTGAGGAGACGGTTTTTGGTAATTATGACCTCCTGAAAATGTGGAAACTGTTATGAAAACAAATGATTGAAAAGCAGCAGTGAGTCAGTCCCAAGGTTTTTGTAATTACATTAGGACATTAACTCTTTACTCATGGTTTCCCCAATTTTGCAGGCACAAAATTCAGGGCCTTCCTCTGTAATTTTAAAAGGGGAACTCCACCGATTTTACACATCAAAGTCTGTTTATAGGTCTTGGGGAGTATTATTGTATATGTGAAAAAAGTTGTCCAAAGCCTTTTGTGGCTCCAGAGGGAGCTGTGCAAAGTCTGATAAATTGCCTAAAGTGATGTCACTTGAGTCAGTGATGGTTGTATCTGAGGACTGCAAGTTTGAAAATAAATAAAATCTGGGGCCGTGGAGTTGAAGTGAAGATGTGAGCTTACCAGACCTCTGTAGCCCACTCCTCTGCTCGAGGCTACATTAGCCGCAACAAGCATAACACACCAAAGACTGTCCGTGGTTGAGTTGCATTGGGGGTAATGTAAGCACCAGATTTTGACAAAGAAGAAGAATGAGTAGAATACTAAGAGGATATCTGGTTCTGTTGCATTCATTTTGAGTGCAATGCTAAATCTGTGGAGTACTCTTTTAAAAAGGTGTATACATTACATACAGTGAGGAAAATAAGCATTTGAACACCCTGCTATTTTGCAAGTTCTCCCACTTGGAAATCATGGAGGGGTCTGAAATTGTCATCGTAGGTGCATGTCCACTGTGAGAGACATAATCTAAAAACAAAAATCCAGAAATCACAATGTATGATTTTTTAACTATTTATTTGTATGATACAGCTGCAAATAAGTATTTGAACACCTGTCTATCAGCTAGAATTCTGACCCTCAAAGACCAAAGAGCTGTCCAAAGACACTAGAGTCAAAATTGTACACCTCCACAAGGCTGGAAAGGGCTACGGGGAAATTGCCAAGCAGCTTGGTGAAAAAAGGTCCACTGTTGGAGCGATCATTAGAAAATGGAAGAAGCTAAACATGACTGTCAATCTCCCTCGGACTGGGGCTCCATGCAAGATCTCACCTCGTGGGGTCTCAATGATCCTAAGAAAGGTGATAAATCAGCCCAGGACTACACGGGAGGAGCTGGTCAATGACCTGAAAAGAGCTGCGACCACCGTTTCCAAGGTTGGTAATACACTAAGACGTCATGGTTTGAAATCATGCATGGCACGGAAGGTTCCCCTGCTTAAACCAGCACATGTCAAGGCCCGTCTTAAGTTTGCCAATGACCATTTGGATGATCCAGAGGAGTCATGGGAGAAAGTCATGTGGTCAGATGAGACCAAAATAGAACTTTTTGGTCATAATTCCACTAACCGTGTTTGGAGAAAGAAGAATGATGAGTACCATCCCAAGAACACCATCCCCACTGTGAAGCATGGGGGTGGTAGCATCATGCTTTGGGGGTGTTTTTCTGCACATGGGACAGGGCGACTGCACTGTATTAAGGAGAGGATGACCGGGGCCATGTATTGCGAGATTTTGGGGAACAACCTCCTTCCCTCAGTTAGAGCATTGAAGATGGGTCGAGGCTGGGTCTTCCAACATGACAATGACCCGAAGCACACAGCCAGGATAACCAAGGAGTGGCTCTGTAAGAAGCATATCAAGGTTCTGGCGTGGCCTAGCCAGTCTCCAGACCTAAACCCAATAGAGAATCTTTGAAGGGAGCTCAAACTCCGTGTTTCTCAGCGACAGCCCAGAAACCTGACTGATCTAGAGAAGATCTGTGTGGAGGAGTGGGCCAAACTCCCTCCTGCAGTGTGTGCAAACCTGGTGAAAAACTACAGGAAACGTTTGACCTCTGTAATTGCAAACAAAGGCTACTGTACCAAATATTAACATTGATTTTCTCAGGTGTTCAAATACTTATTTTCAGCTGTATCATACAAATAAATAGTTAAAAAAAATCATAAATTGTGATTTCTGGATTTTTTTTTTTAAGATTATGTCTCTCACAGTGGACATGCACCTACGATGACAATTTCAGACCCCTCCATGATTTCCAAGTGGGAGAACCTGCAAAATAGCAGGGTGTTCAAATACTTATTTTCCTCACTGTATATTTTAGGCCAAAAATCACATCTAAAAATCACAAACTAATTTTATTGCATGATGAAGTGAAGAAAGTGAGATTAGACACCAACTGTGGAAAGCAAGAGAATAGATGCAACAATGAAGACAATGGACAGGGTAGGAGAAAAATGAGTGAGGATACAAAGTCAAACCTGCAGCATCACAAACACGTAGCACACCATCCAGCCAGCTATTCCAGCAGGACAGTCCTGGATCTTTACCTGAGCTTGTCATCCCAGACAAACTTCTTCCGTGGGCCCATCACCCTTTTCCCAGGCTTTTCCTCATCTTCTTCCTCTGAGCCATTCTTATCCCCCTCTTCTGACTGCTGCCTGCAGGACACACACACACACACACACACACACACACAGTCAGTAATATGTAAATTAACATGCATACATTTACAAACAAACAGCTTAAATTAACATTATTGTATAATCTTAGCAATAATTACTACATTTGTGTAGGTTTATGGTGTGAGTGTTCAGTTACAAGGGCTTTAGTTTACCTGTTTGTTTCTAACTTGCCTGTCTTCTGAAACAAAACAAAAAATGTACTTACTTTGCAACCTTGGCCATGCAGTCCATGTTGTATCTGGCTATTTGCTCTGGCATCACACTACACACTGCCAGCTTCAGCTTTAACAGCGGCGTCCGTAGGCGATCATCCTGTGAGAGAGAGAAAGGGTGGTTGTGTTAAGGACAGAGGAAGACCGAGACAACGGGAGAACAAAAGGAATGAAAAGTGTTGGGAACAAAAAAGTTTGAGGGAGAAAATTAAGGTCAGAGAGAGTAGAATGGGAAAAGACGGAAGGAAAGCAACAGTGGGAGAGAAGAAAAAGAATGAAAGAAGAAACAAAGAAAAGGTTAAAAGCGATGGTAGAGGAGGGAGAGAAAAAAAAGAAGAAGCAGGGCCATCAAGAGGAAGAGTCAAAGGGGGAGAGAGTGAGGGAGTATGTTGATGTATTTTGTCAACAATGCAACTTTAATTGTCTATGACAAAAGACATTTAGAAACCCATTTTCAGTTAATGGATACAGGCACACAGAACTGAAGGCTCGGTTGACAACGATTAGCTCTGATTAGCGGTTAGCTCCGTTATAAAGATATGGAGTGGAGGATCTGCCACTGAGAGGGGTAACAACCAGACTCTGATAAATGACGTTCGGGGAGCTTTCACAGCAGCATGGCCGCGTTGTTTCAACAGTTTTATTAGTACAGTTAATCCCACGGCAAGAACACCAGCAACTAGCTAGCTAACGAAATTTTGTCCGAAATGGAATAGGTACTTGAATTTTTCCCAGCAGTTTCACTTCTAATTCATCTACACAATATTGTTTTAAATAAATAAATAAAAAATAAAAAAAAATTATATATATATATATATATATATATATATATATATATATATATATATATATATATCTCAATTACAGGCTGCACTTATGATGGCTTAGTACCCTTTCTTTTTATGTCAACCAATGACAATTTGTTATAGTTTCATTTCTTGCATGACACAATGTTCTTTATTATAGATTTAAAAAACAATAGCTGTGCGCTTTGTTATGTTCAACAGAGTTCAGGTATTAATTACAAGGTTATAGCCTGCACTTGTATCAGGTTAACTATTTGTTATTATTAATAGAAGTTGCTGTAATAAATTATAACGGTTATAACTTTCTGTAAACAACAATCCAACTGTACACCAGGTGTGCAGAGGTGTGAAAGTATGCAGGATCTAAACTACTCGCATCCTCCTTTTTCATTCTTCACACAACCACCACAACCATCACTTTTCATGTGTTCCCCTGACTGAAACAGTTTTAATGCCTTGAAGTGCCACAAGGTGTGCACCATCATCCCCTTTCAGACAATTATGTCTCACCCCTCTCTACGACGGCCGCTTTTGCCTTCAGATGTGGTTGGACTATGATACAAACTAGTTCTTTGAAGAATCCTAAATCCTGAAGTGCAGTTTTTGTTGTGATTGCAATTTTTAGATGGTCATGATGAGTGTTTTCAACTGAGAACAGGTTTTACAAAAAAATATTTTGTGATTAGGTTTGATACTGCACATGTATAGAAGCGTCTTTCTGAATCTGGCTTTTAATGACCACCGAGGAATCAAAAAGGTGAATCAGATTCTAGATCAATTTAAACAGAGGGGATTTCTCACTTCCTCCACAGATAAGCCTCACTCACCTGGATGTTGAGACTGAGCTTCTTCAGGCGCTTGAGGAGGGCTTCTTTGTTGCACGGCACAAATGCCTCCATGTGCGAGTAGATGCCTGAGCGCACCTCAGGAGGTTGCTCCTGGACCTGCAGCTCAATGCTGAGAGGAGGAAGAGGAGAGAGAAATAGTCATGATTGTGAAATACAGAAGAAGTCGAAAGATCAAGAAGATGAACAGTTATGGCGGTGAAGTTAGAAAAACATGGTGGGATACAGAGAGACAGAATAAAAATGAGATGGCAGATTAATGCAGAAGAATAAAGAGCAGTTGCACAGAATGAAAGGAGGGTGAACATAAAGTTTATGAAACAAGAGAGGAATGGAAATGAGAAGAATGCCACTAACACAGACAATGAGAGACACAGAGAAAGCAAAACACTTAAAGACAGCAGGAGAGGTGTCATGGGAAATTTGCTGAAAATGAGTGAGAAACACTGAAAGGGAGGATAGTGAGCTGGGATTTGGCTGACATTGATTTAAAAGCTGTCCTACTCACTCCAGGAGAATGTTATTCATGTCCAAGGTGAAAAATTTCTTCCTCCCCTCTTGATCAAACTGCCGCGAGGCCTGTGTGAGAAAAGACTGAGTCAGCATACCAGCTGCACTGTTCCATACAGTACAAATACATATATCTGTGATGTGGTGCCTTTGAGGACTTTGTACCAACAGAAACACATTTCCTCCTCTACTTGAAACGGACCTTCACCTGACTCTTCACCTAATTTTAACCATACATTTCTAAGGATGCTTTTTTTTGGCTGGTGTGAAAGCGGTCAATTGAACTCAGACTAAACAACCAGATATTTCAGGAGGCAGTAATTTTAGCATGAATTAAAAAGAAACTACTGTTAAATCCACCTGTTGATCACAGGAACCATCAAGGATCTTCTGGTCTGTGTAAGTGAACGTCATGTAGTAATAAGCATGGTTTAAACAACATTAAAAAGTGAGTGCACAAAAGTGTCTTTATTGGCCTGATCATTTAGAAAGTATGAGCTTATTACAACAGCATGTGTTGTGTTTCTGTCCTGCTCTGTATTTTGTCATTTCCCTCAAAAAAGAAATATAGCAGCCACACAATAAACTATCCTCTCGTAATAGTCAGGTACAAAATGCCTCTTTTCTGTTGTTTACCTGTCCATTTATAACATATAAGCAGTTACAGTCTTGACGAACATTGCTCATGATTAACTATTTCTTTGCAATTGTGTGTGACGACCAGCTAATCTCTGAAGCTTTATCCATATCTTTAAAAGCAACCAAAAAAATGTATCTCTTTATTCATTTTTCTGCCTCCCTCCTCCTCACTCTTCTCTTCTTCACCTCTGTATACTTCACTTGAGTCATAGTTTTCAATTGCATCTCTTTACATTGTTACCAAAAGAACAATTCTCTGCTACGGATGGACTCTGTGGCTGCAAAATATAAAAGCAACAAGAAAATAAGAACTTCTTTAAAAGGCAGTGATGCCAACCCTGCTGTTTTAGTTCCATAAAAAGCTTCAGGGTTCAGCTTGGAGCCATGTTTCTCCAATGCTTGAAAAGAGACTATTCTCGTTGGACTAAAAAAATTACAGTAAACACTTTGTGCCACTTCCTAAGCTGATGGGCATTTGTGGTTAACTTAAGTAAAGAATCTTCACATGTAACTACAGCCGCCCATACACAGGCTACAGTTGACTCACCGCCCGCAGGTCCTCGATGCGTTTAATAAGAGGAGCAGGCAGTCCATCAGGCAGCGGAGGCGGAGAAAACAGTCCGCTGGAAGAACCCAGGCCTCGCCCTTGGCCACCTCCACCTGCTGCTGCTTTAGGGGCCGGAACACCTACTCCCAGAATGCCATTCTCCCTGGCCGCCACCATGACGTGCTGCTGGTCAGTGTCCAACACGCTAAAGTCCAGGTCGCCTAGGAGATCCTGCAGCTCCTTCTCATTGGCCGAGCCCAGCAGTGACATTACAGCGGGGTCCGAGGTGAGGTCTGCCAGTGAGAAGTCGTTGCTGGCTGTGTTGCCTTGTGAGTGGGTGGAGTTAGAGGCTAACAGGTGGTTAGTTGAGTTGGTGGAGTGGGGCTTGTTAGCCACACCTCCTACCAGGCCGGGGTGAGCCATGTTCGGGTGTCGCTTCCTCATCTCCTCCTTCTCCCGGGTGAAGCGGCGGAGCATGGCCGCCAGGTACAGCGAGTCCTTCATCAGCTTCTTCCTCTTCTTCTTCTCTGGCCGGTGGAGATTGAGGGCTGTCGCTCTGTTGGAGGAAAGTACAGCAATGCCTTGTTCTTAGCAAAATGCTTTGATGTTTTGAATGAAAGGCAATACAATGCCTCCGACTGACTCAGCATTTAGTTTCACTTCATTCATTCAGCATGACGTTGAGTATGCGTACATAAACTTTAGAATCCAAGTTATTGATTATTATTCGATTATTCAGGATATTACGTTTACATGGAACGTGAGAAACCCAGTTAGCAATTTCTGATAATCTGTGAGCAGTTGTGTCTTGATGTGTCAACATCTCAGTCGCTATGTTCCATACCAACAGAGAATGATCAGAAACCTTGATAAACTGTTTACATCTCACAGTGTCCCGGTTCCTAGGGCCCGTTTCAGGAAGGAGGTTTAACAAACTCTGAGTCTAAGCCTGAACTCTGAGTTGATTTACCCTGAGATGGGAAACTGAGTTTTCGGTTCCAGAACAGCTGATTTGAGTTAAGCGTGTGCACCAGCACCAGCACTATAAAAAGGCAGCATGAATGGAGCCATGATACGACGATTCACCATGGCAACAACCACAAACAAACTGGTCGGTGGAAATATGCGCACATACAGAGAGTTTGAACATACATTTCGTTAAAAAAGCAACATGGAGGCTGCTGCAAAACAGAGAGAATTTGTATGGGAGGAAATTGCTGCTAGAGTCAATGCGTAAGTTACAATGTAGTGTATTAATTTCATATTTAATCACAAGTATAATATTACTGGTGAAATGGAATTGAACCTATAATCTATTTCATTTAGGCCTAGGTGCAATTCTGCATGCGAAAAAGTCCCAGGCCTGCAGCACCATCATTAACAGTATTATAATTCATCTTTTCATTCATCTTCATCTTTTATTTCAAAGGGTTTACATCATTCACCTGCAATCCTGTGGAACTCATTTTTAATGGCTCTTACTGGTTTGTGTCCAGGGAACACTACAAAAAAATTGTTTCAGAGTGAGTCACACTCTTCTGACGGCGCTTTGTAATACAGTGGCTTTACTAATATGCTCCGCATCACCAATGTTGTAAGAAAAACTGCAGTTTGCAAAAAACTTAATGCGACACAAAGAATCTTCTGGGATGTAAGAGCATGTCCACAATGGGTGACGTTAGTGATATGAGGATACATATCTGACGGACTGTGAAGAAAAATGATTCCGCTCAAATAGGTAGTTATCTGGATATGAAAATGCATCTAGTCAGGCCTCAATATCATCGACCGATGTGTGTTTAAATTCCTGTGAAATAATACAGCTTCTTCATCAACGGGATTGTCGACAAAAGGAAATGCCATGTTTTCACACAAAAAACAAACATTTATAGTCTGCCTAACATCCAATCAACCGTGTTTTTTTATTCATGCAATGACAAAACTTCGCTAAAATGCGCCTGATACAGACTGAATGAATGAATGAATGAATGAATGAATGAGGAAATGAAAGAGCGCTGTGTCAGAGGGAGGAGACTGAGAGAAACTCAAGGTTTCTTGAAGAAAACCTGCTCCCGACCAGGTAAGGTTGACAGACTCAGTTACCATAGTAACTGACTCTGAGGTTAAGTCCCCTCTCTTTCTGAAACAGAAAACCCAGAGTTACCCTCATCTCAGGGTTAACAAACTCAGAGTTTTCATTAAACCTGCTTTCTGAAACGGGTCACTGGAGTACTCCAGGTATGCTACATTGTTATTTTGGTGTTCGTTTTTCACATTGATCACATAAATATGGCCATTTAAGAGTATTAAGTATTTGTAAAAGTCGACTTAAAGCAACAGCTGTGTCAATCGCATCCACGCTTGTTGCCATTTTTCAATTACTGTTTTTCATTAATGAAGCTAGTTAGCTATGTAGGAAGAGGCTATCCCCATTATTAGTCCTGCCCACTAAGCTCTAATTGGTTGACTGACATGACCATAAATAGGCACAACAAAAGACCTTTTTGAATCGCTGAACAAATCTGAGATAGACATCCTAAAAACAAACAACAAAGACCATTTCGGTTCCATTTAAGAGGAACCGAAAAGTGGGAAGTTGGAGGTAAAAAAGCCCAAGATGAAGAATAAATGAAACCCATGCTACAAATAGAAGACATGTTCACTGGCAAACTGAGGTATCAACACACACACTAAAGAAGACGACTGAGAATTGTGGGAGGAGGAACTGTAGGGGTTAACTTGCAGTATGTTCTGAAAGATCTGACACACATACAAACACATAAACATAATCGGTTTTATAATGGCACAATGGCAATAGCAGCTTGTTAAAGTATTGGGCGTATCAGATCGTGGATCATGGAGTGTTTCCTGGAAGGTGGTTGGCTTGTCACACCAACTAAGAGCAATTCAGCATCCCTGCCACATGATAGATGTATAAGAGGATCCGCAGAAAAGCACAGGAGTATAATGTCACACAGGGTGGTGGATTATAAGCACCGTAAAGAGTGGACAAATGCGTCATCACATATTCACAGTGGCCCAATTGGTGTCTAAAAGGTTAACTTTTCAACCACAGTAGAGAAACATGTCTATTTACATAACAGTGTCAGTGCGACACATTTTTTTTTTAAATAGCTTGGCTTAACTGTAATGAATAATTTGATTAAGTGGGAGATTTTGTTATAGGTCTAGTTTACAGATACGTGGAAAGTAATGGCCTCCTGACGAGAGATAAGGCAGCTTGCTAGCTACTCAGGAGCCATTTACTTGTATTTAGCTTTTAATTAACATAAACCTAAAAATCCTTCACATGAAGCAACTTAGACAAGACAACCACAAAAATAAACACAGACAGTAATATTATACTGCCATGATTCTCACCCTTGTTGAGGTCCTCTGTTCTTCTTCGCGTTCTTCTCTTCCAGATTGTTCACTTCCTTCTTTTTCCTCTTCTTAATCACCTGTTCCTTGTTGTCATTCAGCTTCTGAAACGAGAGAACATAAACTCCTTAACTCAAATAAGCAGAAGATGACAGTGCACAGTGAAAATGTTTGTTTGTGTGTGTGAGTGAGTGCGCGTGCATGCTTGATATGGTGACGGATAACATCTACATCACGAATCACTAAAACTAATGAAAATCAAGCTCCTGTTGGGAGGACATTCATGTGCCTGTTGAGATCCCGCTGTGTCATATGTTGCACGAACAAAGGGACAAGCAAAATTCTAGTACTATTTACCAAAATATATACATGTCACACAACTCTTCCCCAGGAAACCTTACTACTGAATAAAGCATGGTTTGGTATCACACTTCTTAAAGTCAAATTAAAAACTATGACACATTACAATTGTCTAGACTGCCATTTGTCCACAGTGTCCAACTGTGTTTTGCCTCACTGAACTTGACACAGGCTGATCAAGAATTTTTTTAATCAGCAGTGCTATAAAAACAAGACACGAGCAGCTCTGTGAGGCTGTAATAACACACATGAGTGTATTAAGCTAAGTACTATCGTCAGCATGCAAACATGCGCACAGTGATAATGCTAACATGCTGATGTTAATTAGATATAATGTTTACTATGGTCACCATCTTTGTTTAGCATGTTAGCATGCTAACGTATGCCAATTAGCAAAGTTAGGAAAAGTCATGGGATCACCAAAATCATTGGGATTTATCTTCCAATGCACCATGAATGTCTGTAAAAACTTTGTGCCAAACCATCCAATAGAGATATTTCAGTCTGGACCAATTGACATTGCCACCCCACTTGCATGGGCTAGAATTATTTTTCTTTTACATATTTCCAACATTGATACTTGATCCTTTAGGTTTTGTAGTGCAAATGATTGGAATAAGTTACCTTTGCATATCAAAATATAAGCAGCTATTAATTACAGAATAGCAACAATTTGAAGGTATAAGCTTATCATCCTAGTTTTTGTTATTGTATGTAATTTATTTTCTGAGGTTTTGACTTGGAGTGATTTTAATGGTGAGAACATAAGTATGTAATGTATTGGCTTGTTGGTAGTATAATGTTGCTAGGCCACCTGTATTCCTGCTAGTTTTACATCAAGAATTATAATGGCAATAAGTCTTGGACTTTGTGTCATCCACATCTTAATTTTTTGTTAGTATGTAATTTCATGCACTTTTTCACAATGTCAAATAAACTCATCAAAATAAAAAATAAAAACATTTCCGATGCCTTAAAGTGATTTTGATATAACAATAATGTCTTCATGTTCCGTTATGAACGTGTTATGGTATTCTCACCTTGTCCTCCTCGCCCTCAGAATCGGAGGTCGCTCTGAACTGCAGCGTGCCAGTGTTGATGTAAAATCCCCCGAGCTTTGTAGTTAAAGAGGCAGGAACCAGCTCATCATACTGAGAAACATAACAAAAGAAAACAATGTGTGCTATAACGTCAGAGAAAACAGTACCTCCCCTTACACAACAAAAGTGGATTTTGTGATAATGTTTCTTGGTAACAATTTACAAATAAGCCTGGCCTCTTATGTTGGTCAGTGAAAACGGATGACGTGTTGTGCATCAAAATAAATAAAAAAAAAAAAATTAAAAAAAAAAAATAAAAAAATCACAAAAAAAATGAATCCCTCCAGGCCACAGATGAAAAACTTTTCCATCACGGAGCATGTCAAAACAAAAGGAAAAAAAGGGTCAAACAGGCGCTGACAATTTGTGAGTGCAGAGAGGACAGCTATCAAAACAACAAAACAAATATATATATTGGCAGAGACTCCATAAAAAGAGCATAAGTCTAGCAATTACAGTCAGACAGAGAGTGATATCCTCTGAATACTGAGCAAACAGTATCAAACAAAAACAATGACATGTCCCTGTGTGGACACAAGCAGCACGTACGTCGTATGCATGAGTCATGAGGATGATTTTAGACCGTAGTCTCAGGTTGGTTTTAAAAAGAGACAAGCGTCTATCTTTAGAAGTGCCGCTGAATGCACAGTATTGAAACATCAAGCCAGGAAATAAATATTTAACCACAGAGGAATAAAGTCTACCTCAACAAAACACAAGAACAGCCGTTCAGGAATGTGACGATGACAGCAAATTGATCAGCAGATAATAAGGGAGAAGAGAACCATGTGCAATGTTATTATAAAGACTAAAGGGAGACAAAATGAAAGTGACATCCTCGAAAAAACAATAACCGTAGGTGAAAAATCACCTCATTATTAATAAAGTAAGGGACACTCACAGCTTCTGAGTTGTCAATAAAGGGGTCTGTCTCGTCGTAGCCAAAGCCTATATCAATCAAATCTTGCATTCTGTCCTTCTTCTTCTTCTTCTCTGTGTTACCCTGAAAAATAATTTAAAAATATTACATAATATTAAGTTTTAATTTTGATTCACATGAAAAATCCTCACATTTATTCTAACCTTAAATCTTAATTTTTTTAGAGTAAGGATTTACAAAATGTCCTCACTTTCTCCACATGGCTGTTTTATGGGCAACTACAGCCTGACTGATTAAATCGACCATGCTTCTTACAGATATATTCTTATTGGCATATATATATTGGCCAATAAGAAGAAATAAATTGCACCACAGAAAAGCCAAAGATGTGTTCAGGTCATTCAGAAACCTTTTCTCCATTACATAATCTGTCCACTGGAGAGCACTGACTAGGTTATTAACTGTAAAATGTCACTCAGTACAGATCTCAGCCACCAGTCTTTACAAACAAAACAACAAAAAAGGGAACGCTATTAAAAAATGTTTATGGTATGTGTTAATGTAAAAACAATAAGCCATTGCAATGTTATTGGATACTTTAAATTCTCAAATATCGGCCTCAAATATCCCATTTCAGTCAATAAGTGACTAAAAATATCACTAAACATTATGCACAACTGTCTCTGTCGCTCCTGAGGTTTGTCCCTTAGTCACTCTTTCCCACAGATCTAAGGATAAAGGGTGTCACCTGTTGTTCTACTTGGAATATATAAACTAAATTTACTTGCCTATACCAAGTTAGTTATTTAACAAACCAATTTAAACCAATATATCAGCAATATTAGCTTATTGTAGATAGTGGTATTGTCGTATGTGTATGACAATAAGTAACAAGAAATTGCAGTATAGAAATATCAAAGATATATATTTATGGTAATTTGTGTGTCACCATTACATTGATCGTCTCCCAGAGAGCACGCACAAATTGATTTTTTAACTGTAAAATGTCCCGCTCATGTTTGTTTATGTTTTGTGTTCATCGGGTGCTATATCATTGTGGGATTTTTGAAACTCAAATATCAATATTGGTATCGGCCTCAAAAATCCAGTATTGGTCAGGCTATAATTCTAAGATGATCAAATTAGAAACACTTCAAATGAAAAACTCACATATTTATTTTCAAACTTTTTTGCCAGGGCCTCAACCTGGAGCCGCTCTCTCTCGTCATCATCGAAGGGGTCGTTGGGATTGTGGGCTGAAGTCAGACTTGGAGGATTATTCTTTGCCTGGAACAAATGGTGAAAAACATTCATATTAAAGATAATGAACAGGAATAATCAGATGTCAGAGCTTTGGTTAGACCGTTTCAGTGCCTCGGGCCCTCACACTGGAACACAACCTGACTATGTTCAAACCTAGAATAAAAGTCCAAATGGTAAAATATAAATAGCCTACATTATCCCAATATTCGCAGCAAACTGTAAATAATTTAATCCAAAACAAAAACAAACAAATAAAGGGCTAAACATGGTGCTGGCAAGGCCGTTTGTACTAAAATAAGACATATTTAATTATACTGTAGTTTGCAAACTTCATCCCCCCAATTTACCACTCATGTAAAACATAATAGCAAAAACTGGATTGCACCAAACTGCACAGTATCAAAATGAGGCGAGCTTATCTCTCAGCTTTGACATTTGCCTTGTTCCCATGCTACATCCTGGTACTTCCATCAGCAATGCTCTATCATCTATCACCCGCAGCCAGAGGGCCAAACTGCATGTGGCATTTCAAAGTGCTGTAATGGCTGTGTGGCTGGGCTGTTGCTGGGCAAGCCTGCCTGAACAGGACACAGGTAGCAAGCAGCACGAGATAAGCTTTATCTCTACATGTTTAAAAAGAGGAGGAGGTTCCTCGATAAAAAGCTAACGTTACACTTTGATAGAGCGCAACTGAAGTTGCAAAGCACAGAGTGGACTGGCTGGCTGCGTGGTCAAAAGACTGCTGCTGTCTTTTGTGTTGAGTCGTACTAATGGTCAGTTTCAACCACGCCAGTCCACGGAAGGACAAGGTGCACTTCCCCCCCCCTCTTACTTAGCAATGACAAGTCCACACAAACACTTGCAAGAGCAAATAAAATGAACTCCATGACCACACTCACCCGGCATGGTAATGTTAGTCAAACTAGGAGATCCTACCTGGAGGTTTTGGATGATTTCGCCGTAATTAAACTCGGCGGAGGAGCGGTCGTCAGGCTCGGGTAGGGACAGGTTAAGCCGCACCGTCGCCCTCTTCTCAGCTACAGCAGTGTCCCTGTCGCCGGTTTTGCCGAGACGACCGTTGCTGGCAGTAGCCCCTGCCCCGGTCGCTGCCTCGACCTCCCCGGCTCCACCGAAGTTGAAGTCGGCCTCATCCTCCAGCCGGCGTTTCCTAGACTCCGTGGCTGCTCCAGCTGCGAAGGCCGAGAGGGTGACAAATTGCACTTTTCTCGGTTCGGCCATTTGGATGAGCTGCCTGAACCTCTCTCCGGACAGACAGCGAGGAGAAGAGCTAACGTTACTTCGCGAAACTACTCCAAATTGGTGGATTGAAGAAGGTTTCGCGAAGCTCCGACGGCTGCTCAATGCCTAGACGGATGTTAGGGCCTCCTCCGCACCATACAAATTGAACTCCAGGGGATGCGACGGTCGGGGAAAAGTTGTATTTACGACAGCTACTTGCATCCTCAATTTGCTATGGGACCAAGACACTCACAGGAGCCATCTTGGGTTTCGGGAGTAAATAAAATATCAGAAGAGAGGGGTCGCTGCGCCTGCGCGTACGCACAAAACTGAAGCATCGTGACACAGGGGGGGCTCGTCACGGCCAATCACCGCGTGCCCCGATCCTAAACCCGCCTCTGTTACAACAGGCGATAATAACAACACTGCCAGTTCTATTATGACCTTTATATAGTGTCTGAGTGAAGGACAGGCTGTGGGATACATACACCACACGCTGTGTATCCAGATATCGATAATCGACAGCTTTCAGTTGAAGCCTTTATTTATGTCTATTCAGGAAAATGCTGAATTGTGCATTTTTCTACAATGGCACCAGCACACACTCAATGTACAATGTAACGTTACTTACAGAAAATCCTAAACGTAAAGAAAGCAAGCCAGATGGTTGGATGGTTCAGCTGATTTAGTTACAGGCACTACTGACCACCTGTTGATATTCAGTGTAGCAGCTCCTTATATTACAATAAACGTTGTGAACTAATTTACATTTGACATTGATGCTTGTATTGTCTGTACTTCTGTGATAGAAATCATAGCTGGATTAACCTGTTAGAAAGACGCAGGGCAAAGTTTGGTTTTGGGTCCCTATCCCCCACCTACCGCCTTGTGTGCAATGTAGCCCGTTCTGCCAAGTTGCCAAATTTGCAATTGAAAGAGCACTTCACAGATTTTGGCAACAATGATCAGTTTAATCATGAGGAGTAAAACTTAGAATACTAAAGTGGCTACATTTTCAAATAGCATTTAAGTGTGAAAACGATTTGCATCCACCTACAGTATAGCCAGAGATATACTTGCTGTTAACTACGCGTACGTGAAAACATGATGGCTGCCTTACGTATCCTGCGTCCATTAGGAGCGCTGGTTGTGTACGTACTATACAGTATACTATATCAGGCTTATGGCATCCACATTAGCGTTTCCAGGTCGTATTTTTGTGGATACACACACACATATATATATATATATATATATATATATATATATATATATATATATATATATATATATATATATATATATATATATACACAAAGATGAATAGAAAACAAAATAAACTGATGTCAAAATCTTTAATTGCACAAACTGCCTCTTGTATATAGAATTTTAAATATATATATTTATTATGCTCTTGATAATCCCAATTATTTATTTATGTCTTGCTCCCGTTTCTTTTTTCCCCTGCCTTTACAGTATACACTCATATATTGTGCCTAATTTCTTTATTGTTCTGTTCTTTCTTGTTCTGCTAATAGTTTTTGTATTGTGTATTGCTTAAAAAAAGGTGAGAAAAAAACTGTGTGAGGTAAATTACTGTACTGAATTTCATATAAATCATTTAAAAGGCATTTAAAATTTGTTTAGTCGTTTAATAATAAAAATACAGTCCCATTTTAATACAAATATACGAGTATATAGAGAATTGCAATTCAAAACTTACATATTTTAACAATAGTGTGGCAGAAATAACAGCTCCATATTTCTTCTTGGGGTGTAGATATCATAAATATGATTTAATCAAGTGAAATGACCAAATGCACTATGACTGATGATGTCTGCATAATGTAGCTACTCTTGATGTAGTGAGCTGAAGTTCAGTGCCCAAAGTTGTCATGAGAGGAGGACTCTGTTGTCTTTGGCCCACTTCCTCAGAACTCGGATGATGTATTCAACCTGGGGGTTTCCTGAATTTCGCAGCAGAGACAACACTTCTTTAAGTGTCTCCCTAGAACACAAACAGGATGCGTGAGGAAACGAGATTAGATCAAGAATGCACCATCTCTCATGTTTTTTTTTTTATTTAGACATCACACCCAAACAAACAGACCACAGAAGTTTGATCAGTTCAGATGTTAATCAGTTTTACTGGTTAATGACAGGGACCTCTTTGACATATGATGTTTTACATAAACTTTCTCTTTCCTCGAGACCACAGAGGGTGGGGGATGGGAGAGGGTTTTTGTTCTTGTTTAATTTGTGTTCATCTGTTCTATGCACCACTTGACATTACCTGGCACATATTGTGGAATTTGTTTTGTAAGTCTGTATGATAGATGGTGCTAAAAAATAAAAAAAAATTGATCCCAAAAAAACAACTAGACAACATTGTTAAATGTGTGATGTGAATACATTATTGCAGAGGAAATCTCTTGTTTCTAAAATGTAGCACTTGAAGCAGCTTTGCTTTTGCTTATATGATGAATTGTATGTACTCTTATGACTCTTGCAATTTTTGGGTGGTATCTTGATGGTTGAATGCACTTATTGTAAGTTGCTTTGGATAGAAGTGGCAGCTAAATGAATGTAATGTAATGAAAAAGAGACAATCATACTTGGACTCCTTGTTTGCCAGTATGAGCTGGAAGATGCCGACACATGCCCCTCTCTTGCCCTCCCAGTAGTTGGATCCTGGGTCTAGTTTCTCCAGTGCATCAAACGCTTTAGCTGCATAGTAGAACTGGCCCATCTGGAACAACAGGCTGTGATCATGAGCACTAGTATTCAACATATTGACTTCCCAGGCACAGATTAAATCACCACTTTACCAAATAAGCATTTTGTCTTAGATTAAAGAATTTATCCATAACAATACATGTCTGCTTACAGGGTTCAAGTTACAATATGAGCTTTGAAAGGTGTCTCTAAAAATAATAAGTTAGATGCAGAGATAAAAAAAAAAAAAAAGTATGTTCGCTGCTTGCGCACTCTCATGAATAGGCATAGTTGGTGCGATATTCTACTGCACACCTGGTGGCTTAGTGTGAAGTGCAGCCTTTCACGAGATAATATGGTGCGTAGTTCTTGGAAAAAGAACGTAATTCTTTTTTTTAGCGTCTATCTCTAAGAAAATTATACCAATCACATTGAAAAATGCATTATTAGTGATTAAAATAATAGTTGTTGGCACTGTATTAGCGACCCCTACATATGTTTGATTTTATTTTCATGGGAGCTCGGACCTCACTGCTGCTTACACTTTTGGTTGCATTTCAAAGATATGGTGAGAAAACTGAGGGCATTTTGATAGACAACACCTCTAACAACATACACTAACCACAGCTTAGCTAAAAAGTGCTTATGCAAGTTATGACAATTATGACAGAGACAAAACTTGAATAAGACAAAAGCAGAGAATGAAATGTGCAATTTCTCCATTTAAGGTGCCATTTGGACTCATGCTTAAATATACAAGTGACATATTTGAGTTCAGGAAACAGTAATTTGTTGCATTGAAGGACCCTGGCCTTTAGCAATAAATTATTGTATTCTAATAAAGAAACAGCCAGAAGAAGACATTAAATAGAGCTTAAAATATTAGTTTGATTGACAGAAAAGTAACCAGCAACAATATGGAAATACAATACAATGAAACAGTAGGTGGAACCAGAGTGTGTGGCATTTTTGCTTGAAATATGACTGAAACAATTAAAAAGTTGGCAATTCATTTTCTGTCGATCCACTAAGCAACTAATTGACTAATTGTTTCAGCAATAGTTCATACATTTACGCATGTATTCCCATTTGAGTGGTCATCACAGATGATACATGAGGCAGAAAACAGAGGATGATGTCACCTTGTAGCAGTCGTTGGCAATGAGCTGCAGCAGACTGAAGGAATCAGAGGAAGTGCCCATCTTCAGATAGAGCTCCCAGGCAAGCCGACCCCTCTGGTTCATTATGTCTGACAAGAACAAGACGAGTGTTCAATAATCCATCATTCATAGGCAGTTTCAGCAACTTTTATAGATGAAGATTTGGAAAATATCAAACGCCTGTGGGCAGGTTTTATTGATGTGGATTAAGCCAAGGAAGGGGAGGAAAATCTTTTAATGGAGAAATCCATTTCTTAGAGCTGTTGAGAGTGACACCGTCTAGGTGCAAGAGTGAACCTGAATTCTTTACAAACCTAAGGCTAGAAATCTGGCATTGATGTTGGATTCAGATCTCAGCCTCAGTGAACAAGTATAAAGGCTTCCTCAGTCTTTCTCCGACTTAAGATCTCTGAGAGTATTCTTCATGCTTTATCTCATCAGGTGTAGCCTACTGCAACTTTTTTCATGTCTACCTAAAAAGGCCTCTCCTTTCTGCAGCTGGTGCCAAATGCAGCAAGCATGTTGGCGAACACTGAGGGACTAGAAGATATTTCTCTGGTTTTGGTAATTACATGCTAGTTAACAATCAATCAATCAATCAATATATAATTAGTGAACTATTGTTATTTTTACTGCCTTCTAATGTTCTTTTATTTTGTCTTTAT
This sequence comes from Zingel zingel, assembly GCA_023566125.1. Classification (NCBI taxonomy): domain Eukaryota; kingdom Metazoa; phylum Chordata; class Actinopteri; order Perciformes; family Percidae; genus Zingel; species Zingel zingel. The sequence goes on along the minus strand of CM042317.1, from coordinate 27,425,371 downwards.
GTCTATATTCACTCTTTTAAAGTGTTTAGAATTCTTTTTAAAGTTGAAATGTATGTTAAGTTGAAAGAGATGTGTAAGAATTGTTCTACATGAATGAATTTGACCTACAGAAATATTTTTGTAATTAAATATACAATCATCGGTACGACTACTATACATACAGCATCGTGCCAGCCAGCTGAGGTAGACATAGTCATTCTTGATCTTTTCACTCTGAATCAGCAGAAAAATCTGAAATAAATATTGAGTCCAAAACAATTTGTCAGCAACTAATCAGAAGTGATCAAAGTTTATAAAAAGCAGTTGTGTAGATGTACAATGAAGTAAGGTACCTCTTCTGCTTCTTTGTAGTTGCCAAGGGCTGCTTTAGCTTGAGCATAGTTAAAGTTGAACGTATCATCATTATAGAAGTAACCCTGAGAAAAAAAGCACAATTATGCCTACCCAAAAGTGTCCACATGTTCAAAAGAAAAGTGCATACAAAAGTCCACACACCTGAATAAATGTACTGCATCTGTAAAGCACCACTTGTAATCTGAAGTGACACTTGTCACCCAGTGTGTGGGAGTCTTTTTTAAACATCTTACATACTAATATCACAGTAAAGTAATCTCACTGCGATTCTTCACTGCTTTTGTGAGCCTTGTACTGTGCAACACTAACCTTGACTGAGTTTAGATATATGAGAACATCTTCAAACAGTCTCAAGAGGAAGAAGCAGGAGGCCATGCACTGCCTGCCAGGAATAGTGTCTGAAAGGGAGAACAATGTTACACACATATATAGTTTTGCTTTAAAAGCTCATATTGATCAAATGTCTACTCAATGTACCACACTCGCTGGCCGAGCCTCCAACTAACTGAAAGAACTGCTGAGCAATTTTCAGATGATCTCTCTGAAAGAGAAAAGCGCAAACATATTTATCTCTTAGACTCACTCTTATCACATTTGATTGAGTGTGACTATATTTATTTAACAAAAATACTCACTGATCCAATTTCTTGTCCCAATGCCGCATTTACCACTCCTTTCAAAATATACTCCTGAGAAAGTGAATCATGAGAGTTTAAATATATATATAAATATATATACATACATATGTCAAAGAACTCAAAAAGGGAGAAAGGCAACACTGATTATCTTGATAAAAGGCATATAAAGAGCACTTACAAGCAATAATTCACTTTCTGGTAAAACATAAACAAGTATATAAATAATGAGTTTATCAATCATTTGATCTATTTTTTCATTGCTGCTTCAAACCCTCATCAAAATCCACTTTAACAAGTACAAAAATGCATAAAAGAGATACAAAAGCCAGCTTCACAGGCTTTTAGATCCAGGCCACATTGAAGTGCTTTACATAAAAGAAAAGGCTCTCCAGGAACTCTTAATTGGAGCGAGGAGAGGAGGTTTATTAACAGGCTCTGTTTAATCTGGCATGGTTCTGGTTTTCATTGTATATTTTCTTTCCTGTAAAAAAAAGTGTAACCTTGAATGCAAACAAGTCAAGATTAGCACTGGTGGTAGCTAAACACAGCTACTGTATTATTTTTCATTAATTTTAAGTTTCTTTTTGAGACCAAATAGTTACATCACGCTTTAAAGAATGAGTGTGATATCACATGAAAACCCAATGTCACTTCAAATCATTACCTGAGGTGTTGTGGGCACCAAATCTTGGATGAGGTTGTAGGCTTCCTGGACATCATCTGGAAGTATGAAATGCATGTGAATCCATGAGCTAGGGTAGGTGTTCTCTGAAATCTGAGACTTAAAACAACTACAGCAACATTTAATTAACAGCAACGTGACAACGGCGATGATGCATTTACACATGATATAATGAAGAAGGGAGATATCTTAGGTTTTCTATATTTAAAAATGATTCTTAACTATATTAAATAAAGCCAAGTATTACATACGAAAGTGATCTCATTGTGTTGTATATCATTACATTGTTTTCAGATTATATAAAAATGATGAGAGAGTACAGTTAATAGAAATATGTTCTTGCATTGTATTTGTGTATAAACATTTGTTGCTTTTAACTAGAAATGTTGTTGTTGTTCCAGAAAACGGCAATGCCATGGCTACACACCTTGTCTGAGATAGTAGAT